>JAIUZE010026645.1:0-36138 GCA_022085475.1 Heliosperma pusillum | reverse complement strand
GACTAGATCATAGTTTGACCAAACCAGTTTGGTCAAACCGGCTAGAAACAGAGTCTTAGCCATTTAGGCTTGAACATAAGAATATCATATTCATTTCATGCTATTTCATTCTAATTTCTAACATGTGAATTATTAATTCTTACCAAACCCGCTTGACTTAAAGGATATCAAATTAAACTACAATCTCATGCTATAATTTCTAACATGTGAGAAATAATAATATTATGAAAAACCGTTTAGTTAAATAATTTACTTATTAAAATTTCCCACTTGCTAAATATTACAAAACATAATATAATAATAACGATAAACCCAAAAACCGTCACAAGTCCAAGGAGGACTCACGGGTCATGGCTGGACCGGATTGAACCGGGCCTGGACTGGGCCCACGGGCTGGTTTGGGCCGGTTTTGGTCAATATTTCTAAAACCGTTTCTTAATATTTTCCCGCATGCTTAACATATTTAAAACCCGTCAAAACAACAACAAAACAATCAAGTATCGACACAAACCCAAAGGACCAAAACACGGACCAACCAGACCGGGCTGGACCGGGTCTGAACCGGCCTGAACCGGCCTGGTTTGGGTCGGTTTCCAGCCACCCTACACGGCCAACACTAATCAACAACTCCAAATTATTTCTAACATGTTTTAATTAACAACCATCCATTTTAACAACCAATTCACCCATCATTCATACTAAAATCATGATTATGAACAAATCATCCAACATGTCAAAAACACTAAATATGTTTAAAACTCATAATACTTAATAATAATAAATAACAACGTATCATGTGACTAGTTAAAACCGGTAAATACGCAGAACAAACAAACATAACAAAAATAAATGTGACATTAATTCGTCGAGTAACTCGGTAATCGTTACCTTAGCTAGCACAAAACCAAATAGCACCAAAATAAGACCTAAAAACCCGTCTACTAATCTTCTTCTAAAATATACGAGTCACCAAAATCGTCTTCATAATCTTCTCCTATAAGAAATGACAAAAATAACATTATTAGTATTAAAACTTGATTTCAACAATTAAAGTGTTGAAAACGATTTTGTCGGAATTGAAAATAAAACGTACATGGAGATGAAGAGCGGAGAGGAGACTCTAGAAATATAAGTTAGGACGGAGTTGGCCAAGTAACGAAGGTTTTGTGACGATTTTGCTTAAGAACGATCAAGAACGATCAAGAACACCAAGAACGATTTTGATTATATTAAAGAAGGTATTAATTAGATATTAAGTTGATTTAATGTAAAATGAAAAGATTTTTAGTGAGTAAGAGGGGAGTGTGTGCCGTGTACATATAGGGGATTAATGGAGTCGGGTTTTGAAATTGTTGTTACGGGATTGACTCGGGTTTTATAAATATATTATGGTAATTGTTTAGATATTATTAGATATTAAGTTAGTTTAATTAAATATCTAGATATTATTAGATATTATGTTAGTTTAATCAAAAGAAAGAAAATATCGAATCCTAAGAGGAGGTGGAATAGGCGTGTGGAGTAAGGAGAAAACGGGTCTGTTTTTAAGCGATAAATTTTTAAGTTGACAGATCGATAAAGTTACAAATATCTTAGATATTATTATTAGTTTAATCAAAAGATCAAAAGATCTAATATGAGTGGAAAATAGGTGACACGGGGCGTGTGACTCATGCAAGAGTCGGTTTCGGGTTTGTTTCGGGACTTAAGTTGACTCGGGAATAGTTAAATGACGTTCGGGGTTAAACCGTAAAACCTTCTCTTTAATTCCGAATAAATTCAAAATAATTATATTAAATTATCATAAATTCAAATAAATCTTAATAAATTAAAATAAATTAAATTTATTATTTTTTTCAAATATAATTTCGGTCTTTCAAATTACGGGTTGTTAAAGGGTGGTACGGCCGCCGGTCCTCTGACCAGCCGGCAACACGGCTGTGTATATTTCTTATAATTTCTAAAACTCGTAATTTATAATAGTTCGCATGATTCGTTTATCGTATAATTTTACGTAGTGACTTATAATATTAATGTTTTGAATATATGATATTTCATTCGCTTGTATCACATGTTTTGTGACGGTTTTTTGATATGTCCCACTTTGAGTCGGTTTTTACAAATGTTACGGTTTGAGCACTATTTTGTTATGTGCTTTGTACTCTCATTCCCTTGGCTACCTCCACGTTCGTAAGGCTGGAATGTCGGAACGGGGAGGTATCCTACTGCTTAATTGCATGTGTTAGTGGGCATACGACGACGTTGTTGGGAGGCGAACGCATTGCGTTGATCAACCCGGCCGTCAAATGTTGTGTACTTGCGAGGTGGTGTTATTTGCATGTAGCGTACCGATTGTTATGAGGCTTTAGCTCTTTTCCGCCTCTTTCGTGAATTATCGACCGAATTTGGGGTACTAGCGTCATTGATTGACCGAGTCTTGGATGCGAATTGTCATCGCATGTCGAATCGGAAAATGGTTTATTCCGAGAGTCTGGCCAGGTTTAGACTAGGACCCGGATATTTATATCGTCGTGCTACAGGAGGAAATTAGTCCACATATACAAAATGAATTGATCATGGATGCTTTTTTAATCATACTTGCCATGTACACGGTGCTAGTGCGTTTCATTTACCGTGAGAGAGGTCGTCATTGTATTGTTATGTGTGGATGGGTGATTACATGATTGATTATTCATGATCATACCATTGACTTGGCATGGTTTGGTTGTCGAGTCTCAATCTTATCAAACTTATACCGCTAACGGTGAGATGCAAGCCCTAGTGAGCGTATTCGGTTGCCTAAGAGTGTCTTCCCCGAGTCTTTGTATAACATGATGGATTCGGATTTGTATTTCATATGCTCTTATCTTTAATTATCGATTTGCCTATTTATCCTTATCGTATTTCACATGTATATCTATATATGCATGCTTCTACTTTTGTATTTCCTTTTATGTCCGTTTAATGTGATATGGCTGGGAGAACCCGGAGTTACTCCCCACTGACTGTGGCGTTCATGTTTTTCATGGATGAACATGTTGCTTGCTTGGATGGTATTTTGCTTGATATTTTGGGTTCAGGTGTGAGCTAGCGGGCGTTGTCCCTGAAAGTTTTACCTCTAGACAATTTTAGCTAGTTTGCTAAACACTTTGACATTTATAATATTTTGAGAGACTACGTCTCTTGGTTGTATTTCATACTTTAGTTTGTAATATTTGACACTCCTCGTATACTTCTACTTTCATGTATAAAAGTTTTTAAAAGCTTCATATTTCCGCTATATAATTCACATGCTTGTATGTTTTATATTTCCGCATTCGCGAGGTTTGTCACATACACTGTATGATGCAGATCACCATGACCCAAAAGATGTCCATCGGCCTTTTTTCACGGCACGACCTAGAACAAAAACCAAAGTCAATCGGAAACTACACCGACTCAGGTAAATGGTCGCCAGTCTAAAGATTCGACTCATATGAATAAAATAGAAATCCCCGCGACGACCAGGCTTTAAAAATTTTGATAAGGGACTCTATTATGGTCACTGCCCGACAGAGTGTCTCAACAGTCTGTCTATGTAAACGAACAGCCATTTCCATGACCCCATGGTGCTGAACCAACCATTGATCGACTTACAATCTAGTCACTTCGAGACATCACCTCAAATGAGTGACTAGGGACAAAACACTAAGTTCATCTCGTTCACTTGAATTGGGTTCAACCAATTCGGATAAACAAAGTATTAAAATTTAGTCAAACTAAATAAAGGAGTTTTTAATGAAACTCTAACAATGAATGCGATTATCAAATAATTGGAAAAATTGATACGCTATCAATAATTTCATATCTCATAATCTCTAGCAATTCAGGTACATATTTCAATCCCCATTGAAATGACATGACAATCATGTTCAGCCTGCAAAAGGCATGGCTAATGGATCAGCAATACTTGCATCTTTCCAATCGTTCTGATTGCTATTTCTTTTTGTCTACATAATCTCATATTACATAAAACTTTCTGAGTACGTGTCTAGGTTTGAATCTAGACTTAGGACTCTTGGCCTAAAGGTAGCTCCCACTGTTTTACCAGTATCATGGGATAGGATATACAACTATAAGCACTACTTCTAGTCCCTCCAATACTGTCGAATCCAAGCTACTTTCATATGCATCATCATATGATGCAATGTACTCCATTTTCGTTGTGAAATCCGCAATGATAAACTGCCTGGAACACTTCCAGCGGATAAATGACATTTATATTTGAAAATGTCACTCCTACTTGGAACCTTTCCAATAGTCTTTTCTGCTTGAAACTCTTCCAACAGATAAATCTTCTATAAATCATAGCCTGATCAGTTTGGAAACTGAAGTCTGTGTAAACCCTTACACACAACTCACTAAAAACTCTAAACACATGGAACATATCTTTAGTCCTTCGGAAGTACTTAAGAAATTTCTTTATGGCTATCAAGTGACTCTCACTTGGATTTGATTGCAAACGACTTGACATGCTCAAAGCATGCTAAATGTCGCATTGAGTATACATCACATCATATATAATGGATCCCGTTGCGGAAGCAAAAGGAATCAATTATCATGTGTTCAACGTCCTTGAACTAGTCAAAGATCTTATCAATATAAGAATCTTGACTTAATGCAAATATCCTTTTAGATTTATCTCCATAAATCAAGATATCTAAAAGATGTATTCTACTTCTCCAAAATCTTCCATCATCTAAAATGATCAATATGTCTCCACATATAAGACTGATGAAAACCATATTACTCCCACTAAACTTCATGTATCAACATAATTCCTCGAGATATCGAGAAATATTTTACAACATGATTGTCACAATAATTCCAACTCTTTAGTGCTTACTTAAGACATCCTCTTAAGCTTGCAAAATTAACTTAGGATAATTAGGATCTACGAACCCACATGTGGATATAAAATATTCTACCTCTTCTAGAATCGTATTCATGAAGGTGGTTCTTGAGATCCAATTGTCATCATACTATTATGAAATGCTGTAATCGCTAAGTATATTCGAATGGATCGAAGAATTAAGGTTGGTGCAAAACTCATTGCCTACCAATTTATCTTTGAAAACATTTTAATGTTCATCCATGCAAATTTCGATCTTAAAAATCAATTTACATTGAAGAGGTCGTACTTCTTCAAGTAAAATTTACCAGGTCACATACCTGACCATTACGCATGGAGTCCATTACGAATCGCATGACTCTAAGCCATAGCAAGAAATTGGGACTAGAAACAGTCTTTTATAAGTCACAGATTAGAATTCATCACTATTAAGGAGTGCTAAAATTCCACCTGACCTCTTAGGTTTCTTTGAAACAAATACTGAACAAGCAATGAGGAAACTTTTTCCGGACCATATGCTCAGTTTGTGGCTCTTGAAACATTTTCTCCCACTCTGTCTTACCAAGAAATAATCGTATTTTTATTGAAAGACAGCATCACGAGTCACAAACGCTTTGTTCTCGTGGTCAATGTAGGATTATTGAGCACTTGTTTCATTCGGATAACTTACAAATTAGGTACGCTACCCACCCATATCATATATGGAATGTAATCAGACTGTTTTAAATGTGCTCTAATATGGTGGGAAAAGAAATAGCAGACAAAAATATTAAGATTACAAGATTAGTCAAATGGCTCAGTTTGACTTGACAAAGACATAACCATATCATATAAGGTTCTGTTTCTCTATTCAACAACGCCTTATCTAATAATGTGTTTTAGAGAAGTTAACTTGTGAAACCTTTTCACAATACTTTTGGTGAAAATCAAAGTCAATACTTAGATATTTCTTTTACGATTTGGTCGTAAGTCCTCAATCTAATACTCTTGGTGATTAACTACTTCACATTGAAACTCTTTGAACTTTTCAAAGATTTCTCTTAGCACCTCATTAAGTAGAATCAAACACAATATCTACTTAAGTCGTCGGTAAATAAACTGAAGTAGTCATTACTATCTCTGGTTGTGATTGTTATTGGACCACACATATTCTTATGTAATATGGCCAATAACTTACTAGTTCGATTTCCTTTTCAATAAAAAGGGCACGAATCATGTTGCCTTGAATACAAGATTCGCACACACCATAAGATTCAAAATCAAATGTTTTAGATGTGCTACACAATCCAGAATTAAGATTAGATTTGGGTCACCAATTTTGAGCCTTTTTCAATCTATATGACAAGTAATTTCTAATTTAGGTGAAGAATATAGTTACCTTTGATTGGTATGGGATAACCATTGACCAAGTGTAGGCATAAATAGATACAACGCTTGTTCCATTCACAAAAGTGAAACACTTGTGTATTACACTAAAGTGGATTCTATATTCTTTATTTAGAGGTCATGTACATAATAACGTTTATCAAAGTATACCTCTAAATCGAAAACTAGATTGATCACATTATAACTTTTATATGTCTCTATAAAAATAAAACTACAATAGTTATATTTCCCTTGTAGGTCGACATTTAATCATGGTTAGTCGTCGCACGAATCATTATTATATGCATTGAATACATTGATGAAAACCATAATGGGTATCTAATACCCAAAACTCGCATTTTAAAAAAATAAATGTCGATCATATAGATATTATGGGTGAAAATAGTACACCCAATTTCTAACTCTTTATAAAACTTGGGGCAAATTCTTTTCTAGTGTCTTACACTGTAAAATAGAATCATCAAAAGTTGGGTTCGACACATTGCTTGTGTTTTGACTTTACTATTCAAAATAGCCTTGCCTTTTTCCTTTGCCTTGTGCCAAGATCGTACCAACCTACTTGATGTGGTCGTTATACACCAAAAATAAAACCTAAGTCAACTAACTAAGAAGATAGCGGAAGTAGGGTCGATCTCCACAGGGAGGAAACTAATTAACTGAAATCTAATTCTGCCAGTAACAATCTATGGGGGTTTGAAAAGGTTTATACTAAACTAAAAAGATTAAAGGAAGAGAAATACAGATAGAGAAAGAATATGCTAGGATTCGGTCTACTGAAGTATCGGCATCTACAGGTCAACTAAGTCAGTCAATCTTTTAATGAGAAGAGCAATGGTTTTCTCCTCTCTGTCTCAAACCGCCCTAGGGATTTTCCTAATTAACTCTCGTCCTCTTAGGAGTCACCTATCAATTCTAAGCAAGCCTTCCCTTCCAATCTCTCGATCCAGGTCGGGGTTAACTACATAGTCTAGTCTCCTGCGTGCACTCATTCGACTAAACCTCAATTAAATTGCAAAGATCGATTCTCACGACTAGCTAAACTAATCTATCCTAACATGCCTCTACTACAGTTTCCCTCATCCCAACATACAAGAGAATTAGCTACTCATGTTATGAACGATGCTAACTAAAAAGATTAAACATATGACATAAGACATAATAAAACCGTAATTAACAAGCATGAACAATAACGCGGCAGTAATTAAGAAAGAGAAACAGTAATTAAGACTAAGATTAAGAAAGAGAGAAAAGAAGAAAGGAGTTTACATTCTTAGCAAATCCGGCGTAAAGAACAAATCCTACGTCGATAAACCCGAATGCAAACCAAAGATAAAGTTCAGAAACTAATGGAAGATTAAAGCTAATAATTCGGAACCCTAAGGGTTCAGAATCCTAATGATTCTCAATCTGAATCCCCCTTCTAATGACGATGAATAAGAGTTTATATATAGTGTATAACACGACTCTAAACCTAATTAACCTAATAGACTTGAAGCTCGTAATAGGATCTACTCGATCGAGGGAAATAACCACTCGATCGAGGCTTTTATTCATGGAAATCAGTCGATCGAGTGGTTGATCTACTCGATCGACCAACTGTTAACAACTCCTACTCGATCGAGCAAAAGATGTAGCTCGATCGAGTTCTTCTGGCTCCAACTCACCTCGATCGAATAGAAAGCTCCTCGATCGAGGTCTTCTGGCATAGTACGTAATGTGAGCCATGATCTTGGCTTGATGATGAATGGTTTCACGCTTCCCGAGGCAAGAGCTCCTGTCCCGATCCTTCCTTTCTCCTAAATGCATGCAAAGTGGACTGCTTTGACTCGGTTTCTGCTACTATGCAGCTTGTACCTACAAAATGGTAATGAAAGTACAAAGTAGCCAAATAGGGGCATATGGTGATAAAATATCACCCAAACGACATAGAAATGCGTGCATAAATGGACTAAAAAGTCTATATAAAATACACGCATCAAACTTCCCCAACCCAAACCTTTGCTTGTCCTCAAGCAACTAAATGCAACTAAATGGAACAAAATAAACCTAGGGGAATGGAGCAAGTCTCAGAGCTAGCTACAAGTCAATGTTAAACAGTTTAATGCACTCGATCAATCATTACAAAGCTTAATGCGAAAGTGAACGAATTCATACAATCTTGGAAATAAATTAGACTTTCAACCTTGCAAAACTCAACCAAATTCGGACTCTCACGGGTCACTCTTCTCTCAACAAGCAAATGGTAAGTAAATATGTATGAGAGAGAGAAGAAAATATAGTCACTCACCTAGACTACGACCGACACAACATGCATTGCTAACTAATTTGAAAGGTGATTCAAGCACCGTACACACGCATAACCACCGTTCAAGGACAATCACGTGCCGAACATTTGCAAAAGTATGGATATGTGAGGCTAATCGGTAAGAAGGGGCAAAACAATTAATGGAAATGTGAGGGTAAATAGCCAAGCTAGTTCCTAACAAAACCGCAATATAACTCTTTCCATCTTCCAACAATCAAAAATTAAGCTCGATGCCTTACCAAATCTAGGCATAAACAACACAAATCCCAAATAACACCTCAACAAGATAATGATACGCATAGGAGGTGTAGAAACAAAAACTTCAGCCAATCATTTTTCCATAATATTTTCTTTATTTTTTTCTTTTTCTTCTTTTTCTTTTTCTTTTCTTTTTTGGCTGACTGAGGAAAAACCTCTCGATCGAGTGGATTAAGTCACTCGATCGAGGCAATAAAGCACAGAAACTGCTCGATCGAGCTAAACAAACTGCTAGATCGAGGCACAACTAACACTTCTCTTCTTTTTCTCGTAAATACCCACTCCAATCAATGAAAACGAGCCAAAACTGACGCAACGGTAGAATATACCTCGACTACTAAACTAGCTCGGCAAAGGTAGGCTTAGTTTAGGATGTAGTTAAGGGCAACAGGCAGATATGGCTTTATGTGGAGTTAATGGGGTAAAATGAGGAAAAGGGAGATGCAAAAGTTCTCAAAACACGTAATACCGACCACAAACCCAATGCGTGCAGGCAATAAGAAATCAAAGTTCATATACAAGCAAATGACACGAGGTGTGGGGAGCAACTACTCTCATTCCTAGATGAACTGGTCATGGATGTCACCAGTTATAGGCTCTAAAATCTCAGAATATATAAGTAGTTTGCCAAAAATGTTGAGTCAAGTCTAATACTCAAATTTAAATTCCAAGACAAAATTCATAGTTCACTATTTCGATTTTACTAAATAACTCAAGAAAGGTGCAAAAAATAGCAAAAAATAAACTTGTAGTGCAATTTCATCATGAACAAGACTCCAATCCGACTCAACTAAATGCAAAAATAAACGTGATATTTTTGATTTTTTTTTTTTCAAATTTTTCTAATTAACATGAATGTAAACGTGAATGCAATACAAATGCAAATGCAGACGCAGAAGGATGTAAAACACTTCCCCAAACCAAAACAGACAATGTCCTCATTGGCTATAGCACAAAAGCATATAAGGGGAAGGGAAAAAAAACAACCTAATACATGTTCCTAATGAATGAAATATATATGAAGAATGGAAAAACTAAACAGAAGAACTCACAAGACAAGGCTTCCCCAAACTAGCATCAAAGTGGGGGTCGATCGAGTAAAAATTCCACTCGATCGAGCAACTTGTCCAGGCATTACCACTCGATCGAGCAACTTGTCCAGGCATTACCGCTCGATCGAGTAGAAATTGTACTCGATCGAGCACTTTCTGAATTGCACGGCCTTCAACGTTGAGCAGCTGATTTCCTCTTCTTTCTCCTGCAAGATCGATACACAACGATACCCACAAGTACAAAAAGAAAGTCTAGCAGGAAAAATAAATTGTCTATCTAAGCTACGGATTATCACGTAATAGTCTAATTGTCTAATAAAAAACGCAATAAATTGTTTTTACAATTTGCACGGGGTTGCAAACCCGGCTAGTAATCAAATAGTTCCGTGACAAGGCTACCGTCAGGCCTTTGACTTACGGAAGTACCCTCAGCTGTGGTAATTTCTGACTTCTTTTTCCACAATCCCTGGGGTATACGTGCAGCGGTGGGCTCTGAGTGACTAACAATGTTAGGCATCTTCGCTGTCACGGTAGTCTCGACAGTTGAATCTTCCATGAAAATAAAACTGTCGAAGACGGAGTCCGGAGTACTCAAGTCTTCCTCCTGAAGAGTCTTATCTATCCTTCTCTACCTGCGCATACACAACTAGAGAGAAAAGATAAGAACAGTCTTAAGGAATTAGAAATTCCTTAAGACGAGACAGAAATAAATAACAGAAAATTAAATTGCCTCCCCGGCAACGGCGCCAAAATTTGATGTGGTCGTTATACACCAAAAATAAAACCTAAGTCTACTAACTATGAAGATAGCGGAAGTAGGGTCGATCTCCACAGGGAGGAAACTAATTAACTGAAATCTAATTCTGCCAGTAACAATCTATGGGGGTTTGAAAAGGTTTATACTAAACTAAAAAGATTAAAGGAAGAGAAATAAAGATAGAGAAAGAATATGCTAGGACTCGGTCTACTGAAGTATCGGCATCTACAGGTCAACTAAGTCAGTCAATCTTTTAATGAGAAGAGCAATGGTTTTCTCCTCTCGGTCTCAAACCGCCCTAGGGATTTTTCTAATTAACTCTCGTCCTCTTAGGAGTCACCTATCAATTCTAAGCAAGCCTTCCCTTCCAATCTCTCGATCCAGGTCGGGGTTAACTACCTAGCCTAGTCTCCTGCGTGCACTCATTCGACTAAACCTCAATTAAATTGCAAAGATCGATTCTCACGACTAGCTAAACTAATCTATCGTAACATGCCTCTACTACAGTTTCCCTCATCCCAACATACAAGAGAATTAGCTACTCATGTTATGAACGATGCTAACTAAAAAGATTAAACATATGACATAAGACATAATAAAACCGTAATTAACAAGCATGAACAATAACGCGGCAGTAATTAAGAAAGAGAAACAGTAATTAAGACTAAGATTAAGAAAGAGAGAAAAGAAGAAAGGAGTTTACAATCTTAGCAAATCCGGCGTAAAGAACAAATCCTACGTCGATAAACCCGAATGCAAACCAAAGATAAAGTTCAGAAACTAAAGGAAGATTAAAGCTAATAATTCGGAACCCTAAGGGTTCAGAATCCTAATGATTCTCAATCTGAATCCCCCTTCTAATGACGATGAATAAGAGTTTATATATAGTGTATAACACGACTCTAAACCTAATTAACCTAATAGACTTGAAGCCCGTAATAGGATCTACTCGATCGAGGGAAATAACCACTCGATCAAGGCTTTTATTCATGGAAATCAGTCGATCGAGTGGTTGATCTACTCGATCGACCAACTGTTAACAACTCCTACTCGATCGAGCAAAAGATGTAGCTCGATCGAGTTCTTCTGGCTCCAACTCACCTCGATCGAATAGAAAGCTCCTCGATCGAGGTCTTCTGGCATAGTACGTAATGTGAGCCATGATCTTGGCTTGATGATGAATGGTTTCACGCTTCCCGAGGCAAGAGCTCCTGTCCCGATCCTTCCTTTCTCCTAAATGCATGCAAAGTGGACTGCTTTGACTCGGTTTCTGCTACTATGCAGCTTGTACCTACAAAATGGTAATGAAAGTACAAAGTAACCAAATAGGGGCATATGGTGATAAAATATCACCCAAACGACATAGAAATGCGTGCATAAATGGACTAAAAAGTCTATATAAAATACATGCATCACTACTCTTGAACCTCGTCATATTCTTAACAATCAAGAATAAAACATCTTTCCTAGAGCTCCCACTCATTTTCATGAATCTCTATTTAGACAAGTAGATTAAAATTATTATAAAGACTATTCTTCATTTCATTCATGGTTTTACCTTCAAAAAGGATAAACCTTTCATTAAGTGTCTACGGTATTTGGTTATTCACGATTTCAAATAAATCGATTAACCTAGTCATCCCAACTGATTTGGCCTCTTTTGAGGTAAGACTCGATAAGGAGCATTATGACGACATACCAAAAATAATAAATATTTTCTTTAGAGCAAAAAGATTGATGCACCATTGTAATAAGAAGACGACACTAAAACAAAATCAAAACGTTTTTGACTAAGTGTGACTTATTCATATACTCTTCATAAGAGATATTTGCAATGGTGAATATGAGGATCAAAAAGAAAAATCATTTTGTCATTAGCTACGGTGGTTGAAACGGAGATCGCAATCAAAAATGCTACCGTATAAAATAATGGAAACTCCTTTCCACGATTGAACAGATTTACAAGTTCGTAGAAGGAAAAATATTCGTCATTGCGCGAATAAAATAAATATGAACGGAAAATAAACATTGATTGCTTATATATAATTTACTTGTAAAACAATTTTATACAAGTCACTCATATAATGACCCCTCACGAATTTATATAAGTGATTCGAAGACCCATCTTTAGACAAAAAATAGTCATCGTATGCTACCTTTATCTAAAAATGGTAAGTCAATACTTGACTAATTCTACCCTTAGAACTCTTGGTTGACGGATTTCAACTAAATCCATCTCCTAGTCCCAAGATAACGCTTATCTCGTTGAGTCCAATCCAATTTTAGCTTGTGATCGTATCACCCTACTTACCCGAGGTAAAAAGGGACGCACGAGCGTGGTAGCCTTAATGAACACGGGGTTAATAGGTGTTACTAATTGGTAAGGCTAATCTCAATTTTTTTTAAGTCATGTGAGAGGTCTTGTCAATTTAGTCATTAATTCCTTATAAGTGAACTAAATCGGTGAATTTTGAATAACTTTGAATTGACAATCGCGAAATAAAATAAAAATGCATGTTGGCGATTTTGGCATGGGCGGAAAAACATAAAGCAAGCATATAATAAATCCTAGTATGGCCACTTAGCTAATCCAATTAACCAAACGATTACAAAATCGGAAACCAACTCCTTGGCCCCTTGCCTCTTCTCGGTACATGCTCCAAAAAGGCACCGTCTTTTGGAACACCGACTTCGGGAATCTCCGTCTTCATAATAATTAATTACAAAAGATACAAATAAAATTCCTATTATACATTTGATCTAGAAAATGAAATTAAATTATTACAAACGGCGATACGAGATCGCAAAAAAAATTACAACCGAATCGGTATTCCCTTACATTACGGGTAATACCAATTAAAACAATCTAGGCCATACTAGGTACAACTTGCATTAAAATTTAAACAAATGACATTCATTCATTTAACCATAATAACATAAATAAAATGCTGAAAAATATATGCCAAAATCGCCCTTAACACTTATCATGCTCATTCAAGCTCGGTTTTATGGATTTTTATCGATTTTTAACCATTAAAAATCATTAATCAACACTTAAATCGTATTTTAGCTCAAAATAATTATCTAAACTGATTTAGAACTCAAAATTAGTCCACACTAACTTTGTTTCCATTTAATTAGTTCGAATTGATCGTATTTGCTAAATATAGAGGTTTAATCATAACATTTATGAAATAAACCCAAAATAAAATATAAAAATCATAAAAATTTGAAACCAAAAATTTTGTACATTCTGGAAAATTTCCAAGAACTCTAAAAACCAGAAAAATTTGCCCAAAAAATTTGAATTAGTTTTATGAACAAATAACTATGTATCCAACGGTTTTATCAAATAAAAACCATTAAATATAGTAAAATAGTGCAAAATATTATAAAATTTCACCAAGATGATATAAATCAGATTATAAAATGTACCAAATATTTTCAAGACCATAAAAGAACGTTTCAATTTTATGAACATAATAATCTCACTTTATTGACTTTTATCTCATAAAAATCAATAATCATGCAAAACTTAATTAAAAGTCACAAAAGTTTACATACAGTATGAACAACATGTATGTGAGATCATATAAAAATTTCATGGCCAGAACCAACATGAAACTATTTTTAGTTAACTTTTAACATAAAATATGCATATTAACATGATTTAAAGGCCATAAATTAAAATAAATAGCCAATTAATCCCTAAAATCACCAAATTTGACCACAACCATTTTGAGGTCAGTAGGTATGCATGCAAATCAAAAATTTTGTGCAAACCAATTTTTTAACACAAATTTTCAATTTTACCCAAGTTATCGTATAACTCGATTTTAATGCTTAAAATCAACATGCATGTAACAATTGAGCTCTGATACCACATGAAAGTCCTAGACCTCTATCATAAGCATAAATATAAATATAAGAAGAAATTTCCTTACAATGAGAAATTTTCGGTCAAAATGGGCACAATAAGAAACTCTTTTCTTATTGTTCTTGAGCATGAAATTAGTGGATGATCCTCCAAAAATAACCTCCAAAGTAGAAGGTCTCCTTCTTGTTGCACCCAAGAATCAACCCAAAAACACTATATTTATTAACTAGATAAATATAGCATTATCCCTTCAAAGATACTATTAATATTACTACATTAGTAATATATGAAGTATATTATATTTATGTGAGTTTCTTGAGAGAGGTTGAGAGAAGAATGCATGTAAGAATATTGATAATAAAAGTTAAGCAACACTTGCTCTCTCTTTTCTTATTGAAACCGGCCAAAGGCCTCTTTTATGGGCAAATATTTTGCTCATAATTTATTTCACATGCATTAGGTAATGTATGGTAGTGTATGTAATAATTAAAGCAATTAGGACAAGTTACATCACTAGGTGGAGTGTAGAATTAGGAGAGAATAATCATCATTTGTCTCCACTACTACCTAAACCGTCCACCATATGTATTAAATGGTCCATTTTGATTTTTGATATTTGTATCACAAATACTTATTAGCAAATGCTTAATTATCTTATATAATCAAGTATTAATTTGATCATATAACAATTATATGACTCAAATTAATAAATAATATAAACTCAACTTTTAAGTGATATTTTACCATTATATCAATATATAATGGGTCCCACAATGCCTAGTTAATTAACAAATTACCTCTACCTCAAAATATTTGCATAACCTCAACGAATTTAATGAATTAACGAGTAATCACTAAATTAAATCTTATTTAATCGTATTAAAATAAGACAAAAATTTATTCAGTCAGTTATCGTATAATTGACTAATAAACTTAAACGGAATGAGTTCCTAACTCAATTTCCAATAAATAACTCTCGAAACTAAACATATATCAAATATATATGTAAGAGACTTAATTAATCTGTATCGTATACAAATAATCAGTTTTCTATTTGGGTCTCATCCTATAGGTGTGACCTATGATCACCGCCGTCATACGACAATAACGTCAAACTCTAGTAAGCCGAGCGTTACCGATTTACGTTAATCAACTGACGTGGAGTATCAAAATATACTAATCATTCCACGTATATTCCAAATGAGATTTATTATATAAATGCACTATTGTGGAGGACATTTACTCCAACAAACACATGCGTAGATGATGACCAAGGGAAAGACACAAGTGTTTGAGATATCACTTAACGATTGATATGGGTAAAGTCGCGTCTCCTTAATCAAATTAATCCAAATTCACTACTAACTAATAGTCAGCGGTAAGTAAGGTATCGAATCCTCAGGGAGGCGGTAGTAATCTAATCTGTTAAACTAGGTTTGTCTCTATAGTAACAATTTCAGGGTTTTTGATTGTGTTTCTAAACTAATGGCAAACAATAACAATAAAAAGGTTGAAAACAATAAACAATAACAATAAAAGGTTGAAAACAATAAGATTAAAAGTTTAGGGTCTCAGGTTCACTAGGATTATTGTTCAGGGGTAAGGGTGTAATCAACTATCATGCAATAAAGTTATCTAAGGTCACAAGATCGGTCGACTCAATTATGCCCTTTAGATCTACAATTTAACATGTGATCGCTATCATTAAACGAGTTCTATTCAATTATCGTAGCCTATCTTAGTCTTAACCCGGTCGGCGTCAATCCTAATTTGCGAGACTAGTTAATTAATTCTGGCCAGTAATCAAACAACTAGAATTAAAACGATAATCAAACGATAACCATGCAATTGCAATTCAATTAATTAATCTACCCCTTCTAACAATCCTAGATCCCCTTTCAACCCTAGAAAGGAATTTAGCTACTCATAACAACAATAATTAAAGTAAACATGCTTAACAACAATGAAAGGATTAACAAAGAATAATTAAAGAACTAGAAGGTAACTAATTGAATAACAAAGAAAGATTGAAGAATACCGATTACAAGTTTGAACTAAAAAGAATAGTCTTGATGAATAAAATCCAGAGACAAAGTAAAGAAAACTTGAGTTTCTAATATTAAAGCATACCTAATTGTGAAAGACGAGCTTTTCGTTTATAATACAAATCTAATTAATTAGGTTAAACTAGTTTAGGAAAATACGAAAACCGTCGAAAAACTAGGTTGCGCGATCGAGCAAGGTGAATCTGCTCGATCGAGCAGCCATCACCACGACTCGATCGAGCAAGGGCTTCTGCTCGGTCGAGCATCCCTTCTTTTGGCTTGTTTCTTCGATTTTCTTCATTTCTTCTCTTTTCGTTCTCGATTTCCATGCCTAACCTTCTATGATCCGACTCCGCCATGCTTCATATCTACTTAAAAAGCTCAAAATGCATCCAATCTGCATTAAAACATAACAGAAGCGGCAGAATCGATATTCTAGCTAAAATAGCATAGAAACAAGCAAGGAAAGACGGTAAATCGAGTTATATGTAACTAAGGGAAGCATAAAATATGTGTATAAATAGTGATCATCAAACTCCCCCAAACCAATCCTTTGCTTGTTCCTAAGCAAAGCACTCAACACTATACAAGGACAAACATACAAATGGTGAATGAAAAACTCAAAGCTAATGTTAATGCACATACAAATCCCACGCTATCCATATCTATAACAAAGTAATGACCTAGTTGTACCAATAAAACAAATTCAAAGGCACCGGAAAGTAGAAAACGCAGCTCATATTCCAAGATTTACATGATACCGTAGTATAGACAAAACCAAATACCTTTCAATTTTGCAAGTCTCAATTTTTCGGATTCTCGCGGATTCACTCATGCACTCATAAGTTTATGTAAGGGTGAGTTTTGTAAAGATAGAAAGAAATAGAAACACTCACTCAACTTATGAAACATGCATGCATTCTAATGTGATAGTAATTTCCCAAACTAATACGCATTCGCTAAAAAGTACATGAATCAAGACAACAAGGGAGGCTAATGGGTGAAGGTATAGAAGTGGATTGTGCCAAGGCACGTATGGGAATGTGGGGCTAAGACTGGTAATCGCAGCGACACTTATCAAAACAAATCTACAAGACTAGCACAAACCAACACCCGACTAGAGAAATCATCTTAAACTTGACAACACAAGAGAGATATCGATATTGCTCTCTGAAAAATGCATTAGACTCTAGTATATTTCTTTTCATTATCCCTTGAACAATTCAATGAAGCAACATTTTTTTTTCTTTTTTTTTTTCTCTATTCTTTTTTCATTTTTTTGTCTTCTCTTTTTTTCTTATTCTTTTGCTTCATAATATTTCTCAACAAAGGGAATAAATGACACAATTGTCAACATACTTGCTACACCCATTTGATATTCTTTTCCAGAAATCCCGACCCAACCATAGTAGACAAGTAGATAAAAAAAACATGCAACTGCGACTGTCCCGATAAGGTTGGCAAATTCTAGGAATGTAGCTATTAAATAGGTTATAAAACAAGCTACAAAAGGCTCAAATGGGCTAAACATAAAGAACTCAATAATAAGGGAATAAAATCAAGTCTTTTTGGCTATGTGAGGCTCATTTGAACGAAAAGAACCACCTTTCCTCATGCACTTATCAAACGAACGCGTATAGTATCAAGAAACGAATGTCAAACTTATGCAATTTGATGTTACATATCCCACAATGAGTACCACACTCAAGCCTAAAAGACAATGAGATCAGTTTATTGATGTTCCTTGCCTAGGAAGCTCTATAGACCTCAGAACTTTAAGTGGTTTACCAACAAAAATTGGCCAAATCTAATTAGCATAAGGTGTGTCAAAAAAACGGTCAAGACTTGTCCTATGAGTTTTGTTTTCAAAAATAGTAAGTCAAAACAATGTACATGGACAACTTATTTGGGATTCAAATGTAGAAACAATGCAAGTTATTATCATCGTTATTCAACTTCACCAAGGCTCGACCTAATAAAATAAAAAACATGTTTTTGGATTTTGTAAATTTTTCAATTTTTATGGTTTTTTTTTTGTTTCACACAACGGAAATAAACACACAACATAAATAAAGACACTCCCCCAAACCTAAATGTCACAGTGTCCTCATTGTGACGCTAACAGCACAACAGTCACACAACAATCAACATCAGGAACCTAAAGGACACAACTAACAGAGGTAAATGGGGAATAACTAAAAGAAAATACAATAAAAGAAAGTACAAGGATAGATAATACCAGCTGTATAGACATAGCCTCCCCCAAACCAGCTACAAAATGGGGGGTGTAGTGACCAGCTGTCACTACTGCTCATCAGTCGGGTTCAAATTTAGGTGTCGTTACCTCGGTAACCTTAAGGGGGTTACCCAAGTTATACACCTTTGGTAACTTGCATTCCTCTCCCGTCAGCAGTTTTTCCATCTCAACTACTAGCTTACTCCGTGAGCTTCCAGCTTCAGCAGTGCTGGAAATTAAGGCGATCTCCAGAGGATCCCTATCCAAACACAAAGGGAGACAATCATCAACAGTCAAATCCACAATATCGATCCTATGACATCTCGCTTCTAGCATGGGGTGTTTCATTGCATTATCTAAGTTTAAAAATAATATTGTCATCCCCTACTGTTAGTGTAAGTCTCCCGTTCTTAACATCTATAACCGCCCCTGCAGTATGGAGGAATGGTCATCCCAAGATGATAGGAATTTGGGTGTCCTCAGCCATATCTAAGACAACGAAGTCAACTGGTATGAAAAATTTCCCTACTCTAACCGGTACGTCTTCTAAAATCCCCAAAGGGTGTTTAATAGAACGGTCGGCCATTTGTAAGGTCATGGTTGTAACAGTAAGTTTACCCATATTTAGCTTTTTGCATATAGAAAATTTCCCTACTCCTTGGATCTTTTAGCTTAGGTGGTGATCTGGATTGCAACAAAGCACTGCATTCCTCAGTAAATGCAACCGTCTCCACTTCATTAAAGGATCGCTTCCTTGTCAATATGTCCTTCATAAACTTTGCATAAGCCGGCACTTGAGTGATCAACTCAGTAAAAGGTACACTCACTTGCAAAGTCTTGACCACTTCCATAAACCTTCCAAACTGTTTATCAAGCTTGCACTTATGATGGCGGTGCGGAAAGGGAAATGCAATGGCAATTGGCTTGGCTTCCTTTACTTTTGAAGATGAATTAGAGGACTTACCAGCCTGATCAGGGGTTGCTCGATCGAGCAGAGGGGTATCTCAATCGAGTTTGTCAAAACAGGAATTTTCACGAACTTCTCGAGCAGAATTTTCAGAATTTCCCTTGGTGCTCGATCGAGCAAAGGGGTGTTGCTGGATCGAGCAACCTCCTTTTCAAACCCTTTTTCTCTGTTTTTCGAACATTGACCAGCAACTTCCATACTTTTATCGGTTTCATCCCCTATTATTTCCAGGCCTTTGTAATGGGTCCCACTCCTCAAGGTGATAGCATTGGCTTGTTCATGCGGAGGGTGTCCTTGAGGAGGAAGATTACCCGGTTGTTTGTGTGGATTTTGAATTGTCAATTGGGCAATTTGAGTATCCACTATCTTGTTATGCGCGAGCTATTGTGAGATATGAGCATCTTGCTTTTGTTGTATCATGAGAGTTTGCTACAACATGGCTTTCAATTCCGCCATATCATTACTTGGAGGTGGTGGAGGTGGAGCTTGTTGAAAGTTTTGGCCTCCTTGTTTTGAACGATTATAGGTACCTTGAGCATTGCGATTCTGAGGAATCACATAAGAGGAACCTTGTTGCTGAGGTGGCGGTGGGGTAGGATTAAGAACATTCTGACTTCGATAGGAGAAAATGGGATGCTCTCTCGTCCTTTCATTGTAAAAGTTAGACTAAGGTGTAACTTGCTTAAAGAATTGAAAGGCAAGTACTTGCTCAACCGTACTCATACACTCAACTGCATTATGCCCCATAGTACCACATCTTTCACAGGTTGGCTCTTGTTGAACCATGGCATGAACCGTTTGTTTGTTTTCCAAGGATTTTGAAGTTTGTAATTCGGCAATTTTGGCAGTTAATGCCTCCAACTGAGCTGCAACGGCATTATCCAAACCTCTTCTCCTCGCATTACCCCTAGGATTACCATACTCAGCAATGTGAGTAGCTATCTCATCAATCAACTTCCAGGATTGAGCATCAGTAGTGTTATTTTGGAATCTCCAATTAGCTTCAGAATCTAGCAATGTTCTCTGATCATCATATAACCTATTGTAAAACTGGTTGCATAGGAACCAAGTATCAAAACCATGATGTGGAACAGATTTGACAAGCTTTTTGAAGCGAACCCATGCCTCATTAAAGTTCTTAGTGGGACTTTGTTTGAAACTTGTGATTTGATTTCGAATGGCATTGGTTTTCTGTGGCGGAAAATATCTTTTACAGAATGCAAGAGCCAAAGAATTCCAATCGGTGATGCCAAGTGCATCCATATCTAACTCACTCAACCAATCTTCTGCCCCGTCTCGTAGTGAAAAGGGAAACAACACCAACTTAATCTGATCTTGCGTTACCCCACCCGTTAAAGAAATAGGGCAACAATAATTGGTGAATTTCTCCATATGTTTAGCAGGATCCTCAGTGGGGCTTCCTCCAAACATGTTTCGCTCCACCAAAGAGATATAAGATGGACGAATCTCAAAAGTGCTACTACCCGTAGTAGGGAGTTTGAATCCTTTGGGAATAGATGCAACGGTAGGATCCGAATGGCTGGCTAAAGTCGACATGGTTGTAGTGGGTGTAGAAATATGTGTATCCTCTTCTAAGGATGGTTTTTCTGTGACTAATTCGGCGTAAACTGTGTCAAGCATACTCAAGTCTTCCGCTTCTTGAATTTCCTTCCAAAAGTTTCGTCTAGCTCAGAGAGTCTTCTCTGGTTCGGAATCGTAGGGTACGAGATCGGATCTGGAACACCTAGGCATAGACGAAAACTAAAGAAAAGAATGAGAAATGTCTCAAGGAACTTAGGTTCCCTGAAATGAAAAAAAACAAATTAAGTAGAAACAAACAGAAAACCGTTGCCTCCCCGGCAACGGCCCCAAATTTGATAAGGGTAAAGTCGCGTCTCCTTAATCAAAGTAATCCTAATTCACTACTAACTAATACTCAGCAGTAAGTAAGGTATCGAATCCACAGGGAGGCGGTAGTAATCTAATATGTTAAACTAGGTTTGTCTCTATAGTAAACAATTCAGGGTTTTTGATTGTGTTTCTAAACTAATAGCAAACAATAACAAAAAAAAGGTTGAAAACAATAAACAATAACAATAAAGGGTTGAAAACAAAAGATTAAAAGTCTAGGGTCTCAGGTTCACTAGGATTATTGTTCAGGGGTAAGGGTGTAATCAACTATCATGCAATAAAGTTATCTAAGATCACAAGATCGGAGGACTCAATTATGCCCTTTAGATATACAATTTAACATGCGATCGCTATCATTAAACGAGTTCTATTCAATTATCGTAGCCTATCTTAGTCTTAACCTGGTTGGCGTCAATCCTAATTTGCGAGACTAGTTAATTAATCCTGGCGAGTAATCAAACAACTAGAATTAAAACGATAATCAAACGATAACCATGCAATTGCAATTCAATTAATTAATCTACCCCTTCTAACAATCCTAGATCCCCTTTCAACCCTAGAAAGAAATTTAGCTACTCATAACAACAATAATAATTAAAGTAAACATGCTTAACAACAATGAAAAGATTAACAAAGAATAATTAAAGAACTAGAAGGTAACTAATTGAATAACAAAGAAAGATTGAAGAATACCGATTACAAGTTTGAACTAAAAACAATAGTCTTGATGAATAAAATCCAGAGACAAAGCAAAGAAAACTTGAGTTTCTAATATTAAAGCATACCTAATTGTGAAAGACGAGCTTTCCTTTTATAATACAAATCTAATTAATTAGGTTAAACTAGTTTAGGAAAATACGAAAACCGTCGAAAAACTAGGTTGCTCGATCGAGCAAGGTGAATCTGCTCGATCGAGCAGCCATCACCACGACTCGATCGAGCAAGGGCTTCTGCTCGGTCGAGCATCCCTTCTTATGGCTTGTTTCTTCGATTTTCTTCATTTCGTTTTTTTTTTCGTTCTCGATTTCCGTGCCTAACCTTCTATGATCCGACTCCGCCATGCTTCATATTTACTCAAAAAGCTCCAAATGCATCCAATCTGCATTAAAACATAACAGAAGCATCAGAATCGATATTCTAGCTAAAATAGCATAGAAACAAGCAAGGAAAGACGGTAAATCGCGTTATATGTATTTGAGGGAAGCATAAAATATGTGTATAAATAATGATCATCAACGATAAACTTACAAACTATCATAAATCATTTCGCTTACCAAACAAGCGGCCCAATCATCACTGACTGGTGTGTCAAACCCTCGCGAATGCGGAAAGATAAAACATACAAGCATGTGAAAAGAGATGCGGAAATACGGTATTTTAAAAACCTTTAAACATGCAAGATATATATAACACGAGGTGTGTCAAAATGTTACAAACTAAGTACGGAATATACAATAAAGAGACGGGGTCTCTTAAAATGTTAGCAAAGAACAAGTGTTTAACAAACTAGCTACTATCGTCTAGAGGTGAACTTCCAGGGACAACGCCCGCTAGCTCACACCCGAACCCCAAAATATCGTATCCAAAAAGTCATCCATAGCATGCAACCTGTTCATCCATGAAAAACATGAATGCCACAGTCAGTGGGGAGTAACTCCAGGTTCTCCCAGCCATATTACATCAAACGTACACATAAGGTAATACGAAAGTAAAGCATGCAGATATATATATATATACATGTGAGTTGCAATAAGAATAGATAGGCAATACGAGATATAACGTTAAGATCATATAGAAATCAAATCCGTAACCATCATGTTATTCAAAGACTCGGGAAAGACACTCTTAGGCAATCGAATACGCTCACTAGGGCTTGCATCTCACCGTTAGCGGTATAAGATTGATAAGATTGAGACTCGACAGACAAAACCATTCAAGTCATGCGATGATCATAGTAAATACAACATATTGTCATCCATTCACGAACCAAGACAATGACGGTGTCCAATCATGCAATGACCATGAACAATATCATGAAATCACGCATTCAAAGACGACACAAGACGACATCTCTCACGGTAAAGGAAACGCACTAGCATCGTGTACATGGCAAGTATGATTAACAGGCATCCACGAGATAAACATTTCCCTGAACTCATACACGATTCAATTCATTTCGTATATGTAGACTAATTTCCTCCTGGTAGAACGACGATATAAATACCCGGTCCTAGTCTAAATCTGGCAAGAATCCCGAAATCACATTTTCCGGTTCGACATGCGATAAACGTTTCGCATCCAAGACTCGGTCTTACACATGACGCCGAGTACCCCAAATTCGGTAGATCAATTCACGAAAGAGGCGGAAAAGAGCTCAAGCCTCATAACAAGCGGTACGCTACATGCAAAGAACACCACCTCGCAAGTACACAACATTTGACGGCCGGGTCGATCAACGCATAGCGTTCAACTCCCAACAACGTCGTCGTATGCCCACTAACACATGCATTTAAGCAGTAGGATACCTCTCCGTTCCGACATTCCAGCCTTACGAACGGGAAGGTAGCCAAGGGAATGAGAGTACAAAGCACAAGACAAAATAGTGCTCAAACCGTAACATTGGTAAAAACCGACTCAAAGTGGGACATAGCAAAAACCGTCACAAAACATGTGATACAAGCGAATGAAATATCATATATCCAAAACATGAATATTATAAGTCACTACGTAAAATTATACGATAAACGGATCATGCGAACTATTATAAATTACGAGTTTTAGAAGTTAAAGGAAAAGATCACAGCCGTGTTCCAGGCCGGTTATTGGACCGGTGGCCGGTGGGCCGGCTCAGAACACAGGCAAGAACCAAAAATTATAGAAAACAGAGAAAAGTGGTCCAGGCCGGTCGGTGGACCGGCGGCTGGTCGACCGGCTCAGAACTCCCCTATACAAAAATTCCCAAAATTTCAAGATTGTTACTGATGTGTTCCCAGCCGGTTGGCAGACTGGCGGCCGGTCGACTGGCAGGGAACACCTGTTCACACGAGAGCCTCTTTCACTTAACCAATTCATTTCAATTCTCATATATACTTCAAATAATCATCAACAATCAATATACATCGTCAACATTCATCATATAACAACATTCATTAATCATAACATGATTCCTAAGCTTCTAATCGTATTCTAAATACGATTTCTAGCATATAAAGCATGTAAAACACGTAAATGATATCGAGTAACCCTTCACCGTTACCGTTAAGCGTCTTCACTACTCGTCAAGCTCCTCTTCAATAAGGTAATAGTCTTTGTCGGGATCTTGGAGGTCACCACCTACAAATAGATCATAAAAGATGAATAAAATTCATCTTGAGAAAGACGGAAAGAGTGAAAAGCGAGAAAGACGATGATTTTAATATCAATACGGATAGAGGAAGGTAAGGGGAGATGAATGAGACGAACTTACGCGAATTCTATCAAAGAACGAAGGAGTTATGATGATTCAAAGTTCGAAATCAAAGAGGGAGGCAAAGTTTTGATCTTTTCTTAAGGAAGAAGTAAGTTGTGTTTGTGTATGAGTGAAAATAGGTTAAGGAGTATGAGTTGTGTATAAGGAAAAGTCAACAAAAGTCAAACTCTCCTTAAGACGGGATTCTCATGGAATCTCGCAGAAATTCCAAATACGAACTCGGAAATTCTAAATTCGACTCGAAACATTAAATTCTAAATTAAAACTTAAATTTGCTGAAAAGATTTCGTAAAATATTTCTACTAGAAAAATAGGGTACATTACCGGGTGTTACACTTAGGGTTGGAAAGGTCACGATAGAGTAACTAAAAAGGGTCAACAAGTGTGAACTTTTGCCGACAGCAAGACAAAATACCAAAAACACTTATTGGAAACGGAAAGAGCGGAATCAAGGATAAAGTCCTAAGAGCAGCAATTAGATAGAGGGTCGACTTGAAGGGCACCGACACAGGAATGATAAACAAAGATATATTTATTCTCGAAAGGAACCATTTCAAGGTAGATAAGAGAGTGATGAGTGATATATTTTATGGTCAAAGTGGAGGAAAACCTATGCATTAGGAAACTTCTATACACTCTACACCAAATACTAAAGCTATCATGATCGACTTCACTAACTCCACTAATAAACTGGTCCTTGAAAGAAAGAAACTCACCTCCGTTACACCTTACCCATTCCAATCATTAGGTTTCACAGACATTCTTTACAATCACAAGGCCAAAGCTCCTAACCCAAATATCTAATATCCAACCAGCATCAAATAAGGTCTATCGGCAAGGAAAACTCCACAATCAATAATCGACAAGAAAGATTCTTGAACATATTCTAATATCCTTTGTCCAATCATTATTACACTCGAAGACACAAGCATAGATAATCGTATCTAGTAAACAATAATTACCACCAACCTCAAGATGAATGGATTAACCATTTCAAATTCTCCGATTCAATTTACTTCAAGGCTTACTACCCCAAACTTAAAGAAATTTTTAATTCACAGACCATAAAATCTCAAGAGAGAACAATTACAAATTCCAAACCACATATGGCCAAGCACGTGGCGATGAAACAACTATTCAAATCATCTAGCTCATCTAAAACCCAAATTGTATCGAGCTCTTCTTAAAAACATATACCTTAAATGATGGTTATCAATTATCATTACCGCAAGCAAAATCTCTTTTAGAACCCAACTTTTAGAGACGAAAAATTCCCAAAAAGAATCTCTAATACAACGACCATTATAAAACTTGACAAAAATGAACCATCATCAGATTCAACTCGATTCTCAGAATAACTCTACCGACATCAAGCTCAAAAATCCAAAGTTACCGAGAAGGTACATTACCACCAAATAAAAAGTGTTCGATAAAAGCTAAGATTCGTTTTCCCATAATGCAATATCAACATGATATCAGTTCGACCCAAAGACAGATATTTTAGATCAAGGATTTCCAAATTACCTTACACTCATTCTCTACGCCAAACAAACAAAATATTCATTCCACTAGGGTAAAGATGAAGCAACAACGAGTTATGGACAGATAAGGGTTCTCAAGGAGAACACAAGCACAATATAGTATGCGATTATAAGAGGGGAACGCTGAAAATAAAGGGGCCAAAAGCAAGAGACAAGACAAAAAATAGAGTTATGAGGTTAAAGACATGAGGCAATATTAATGTTATGAATATAGCCAAGTAAAGAGAGGGTATAAAGGTGCAATTTCTCAAAGATCGAGTTCAACCAAACTTAGGAGAAAGGAAATGAAAATGGATGATTGTACGATGAAAGATATGAGGTTTAATTCACCTAATTTCTCCTTGCAAATTTAGGGGGCTAGCAAGAGAACGTATCCTTTTAACAAAGGTCTCTCACAAGGAATCACCGTACCATAATTCATCAAACTAAGGTACACCTGAATTTGACAAATCGACTACTTTCTAATTCCTCCATCCTTTCACATAACACAGATTCCCAAATGACGAATTGCAACCCAAGAAGAATAACATTCTTTTAACTCAAAACTTCGACCCAGGCTCAATGGCTTATACTTAAAGAATTAACAAAGACTACTCTAAGCTATGTCCATTTCAACTCTTATAATCCACGATCTCGCTATTATCTAAGTAAAACATCAATTCAAACATCAACATCAACGTCCCAAAATACTTCTCTCAATGTTTACGCTATCAAACTTTATTCCATAATCAATACTCAAGTGGCAAGCTTCGCCTTACCATAACATCTCACTACCTCAAATAAGTCTCCGATACCATAAATTAAGGGCACAATTTCAAACCCAAGAGTTAGAGTCAAACAACGTTCCCTCAAGACTATACAAAAGCACGCAAATTAATACTTCTTTAATAAATCACTTTTCCTCAAAAGCCTTTTAAAACTCGAGGCCTTATCCAAAACTTCTCACTTAAACAAACTAGTATCACATAGGCCGGATCCGCAATGCCACACTTATATCATCATACTCCAAAATCCAAAAGGTTAGGTCACCAATATTGCAGCGGACTTTAACTTCTTTTTGTGTTTTTTGTATGTGTTTGGAACGAAAAATAAAGAGAGATGATTTAGCCAAGATAATCTAGCAAGACAACTTGACCAAGACTTGAATTAGACAAGTAATCTCACAATATAACTCGAATAACTCGATGTGTGACTCTCAACCCCGCAAGGACTAAAGTTAGCACAAATTCAACCTCGCAAGGAGATCAACACAATAAACTCGCAAATTTAAAGAAAGGGTTTGTTCGCAAACAATAACATTTATTTTCTTCTCGATTGTATGATTATAATGCATAAGACTCCCTATTTATAGTACTAACAACAACATACTTCCTTCCTTAAATAGTTTAGAAAAGATCACAGAGAGACTCCTAAAACAAAAAGGAAACTAAGACACTTTCCATATAACTATTTCTATTACTTTTAGGAAACTAAGCTCTCCTAAAGAATTTAGGAAATTATTATACTAACTCAAAATAGGAAAATAAGCCTTGACGTCTCTTCCTTGAACGTCAAGTAACCGAAGAACAATGTTTGAGCGGATTAAACAGTCCTGGAGTGTGTTCAGTTATGACTATGACTGATTTCATAATATCTCATTATTTCCAAATGCTCGCGCTTCAGATTCAATCTTGGCTTGCTAGAAGAAAATCCCCAATTCAATTGCTATTCTTCCTCTCAATCAGAGTTTAGATTCTATTAGAAATTATTGTGATATTAGAAGTTAGAAAGGATTTAGGGTTTGATGATGGATGGGTATATATAGTATAAGGTGTAATTAGACAGGTTTCGAAAAGGTTAAAATTATATTACAAGTATATGCATAAATACACAAATCGCGTGTTAAAAAGTTAAGACACATCTTGACTGAGACAAAGGGCGTATCGAACGAGACAAGCCTGCCTCAACCAAGTTGGGTCTTGTTTTCACTAAGACAACTCGACACATGAAGTTTGGCCTAAGGTAAGTCGATTGAAAAAAGTGCATAGATACAGGAAGTGGTCGCGTACAATGGGTTGATCGACACAAGTGCATCGACACAGGGACTCAACGCCACACATACATGTCTCGACTGAGAACCACACATGTCTCGACCGAGAGCAACATCTATCTCGCCTAAGATCACAGTCGAATCGACTCCACCAGAATCTTATTAACTCGTACCTTAAAAGTCAGGGTTGTTACACCTTGTGCCTGCATCCTCTGTCTGGATCTGTGGTGTCTGGGTCTTAGTCATGCTCTCCTCCAAGTTGGGGTGTCCTGCCTCCGCCCCCAGGAGGGATGCCTTTTCCTCTACCTCGACATATACCAGTACTAATTCAACTGTCAGGTGGATAAATGAATTTCTTCATAGCTCTGACCAGTACATTTACAATTGCAGTTAAGTCCTCTATTTTGGACTCCATTCCAGCCAGTTTCTCCTCACTTATGGTTGTTTTTATGTTTTTATTGTAGTTAGGAAAATTTTGAACTCCCTAAACCTAAGCACTTATAACCAATTTGGAATGAAACACACAAGGTTGACAGGAAGGATTTAAGAGCTTTGATTTCACATACAATTTCCTAAACAGAAGAATGCTGCTAAGCTTAGGAATATAACTAGATAGTAGCCTTACCTAAGCACACAAAAAGGAAATATGGGCTGTATGAGTGAACCAGCACAGCGCCAAAAAAAGAAGGAAATAGCACTTCCAACAATAAGCAAAGAAGCAAACTCAAGCATTAAGTTAATAGTTGTTTAGAAACAAAGTTTCAGATTTTCATTCAACATACTCTGATTTTCTTAGGTTACAATGCTTCCCATATATAGATAAAGAACTTACATCATACATGTCCAAAGTTTACATCTAAGGGCCCTAAAGTGGCCTACAAAAGAGTACAAACTTTCAGCTTATAATCCACATACAAACGGAAGAACAAAAAACTATCAAAAGTGATAAAGCATAAAGCAGGTAGGTGAGCAGTCTGTAGTGATCTGTTTGCTAGCATAAGTCAAAAGAAAGATTTGTACTTAGGTGTTTGTCCCTGTAACAACCCTCGCGAATGCGGAAATATAAAACAAACAAGCATGTGAAATATATAGCGGAAATGTGAAGTTTTAAAAACTTTTATACATGCAAGTTAAATAAAACGAGGAGTGTCAAAATATTACAAACTAAGTGCGGAAAATAACAAAGAGACGGGGTCTCTTAAAATGTTAGCAAAGAACAAGTGTTTAGCAAAACCAGCTAAATCGTCTAGAGGTGAAACTTCCAGGGACAACGCCCGCTAGCTCACACCGGAACCCCAAAACTCATATCCAAAAAGTCATCCAAGCAAGCAACCTATTCATTCATGAAAAACATGAACGCCACAGTCAGTGGGGAGTAACTCCGGGTTTCTCCCAGCCATATCACTTTAACGTACATATAAGGAAATACAAAAGTAAAATCATGCATATATAGATATACATGTGAGATACGATAAGAATAGATAGGCAATTCGCTAAATAATGATAAGATCATGTGGAAATCAAACCCGAAACCATCATGTTATTCAAAGACTCGGGGAAGACACTCTTAGGCAACCGAATACGCTCACTAGGGCTTGCATCTCACCGTTAGCGGTATAAGATTGATAAGATTGAGACCCGACAGACAAACCAAGTCAAGTCATGCGATGATCACATAAATCCAACATATTATCATCCATTCACGAACCAAGACATTGACGGTGTCCAATCATGCAATGACCATGAATAATATCATGAAATCACGCATTCAAAGAACGACGACTCAAAGACGACAATCTCACGGTAAATGAAACGCACTAGCATCGTGTACATGGCAAGTATGATAAAAGGACATCCACTGGATCACATTTCCCGGAACGCATACACGATCACATTTCGTATATGTAGACTAATTTCCTCCTGGTAGGACGACGATAATAAGACGGGTTCTAGGATAAACCTGGCCAGATTCCCGGAATACACAATTTCCGATTCGACATGCATAAAGTTTAGAAATCCCAACGACTCGGTCTTAAAAATTATATATGCGAGTACCCAAATTAGAAGATCATTCACGGAAAAAGGCAGGGAAACGAGCTCAAGCCCATAACATGCGGTACAGCACTGCAAATAACACCACCTCGCAAGTACACAACATTTGGGACGGCCGGGTCGATAACGCAATGCGTTCAACTCCCAACAACGTCGTCGTATGCCCACTAACACATGCATTTAAGCAGTAGGATACCTCTCCGTTCCGACATTCCAGCCTTACGAACGGGAAGGTAGCCAAGGGAATGAGAAAACAAAGCACAAGACGAAATAGTGCTCAAACCGTATCAATTGTAAAAACCGACTTAAAGTGGGACATAGCAAAAACCGTCACAAAACATGTGATACAAGCGAATGAAATATCATATATTCAATACATTCATATCATAAGTCACTACGTAAAATTACACGTCAAATGAACCATCGGAAATATTATAAATGAAAACCGTAAACAAAAATCATAAACATCTTCCAGCAGGAGCCAGCCGGTCAGGCTGGCCGGCTGCCGGTCCACCGGCTCAGGCCACAAGTCAATACGAAAACCAACCTGAAAATGCAGTGTGTCCCAGCCGGTCAGGCTGACCGGCTGCCGGTCAACCGGCTGGGACCAATGGGTCATATGAAAAACAAAGGAAGAAAGGGGGGGTGTCTCAGCCGGTGGTCTGACCGGCTGCCGGTCGACCGGCTGAGCCCAACCTCATATTCCAAAATCACGTAAAAATGCCAAAATATACAACAGCTGCCCCAGCCGGTGGTCTGACCGGCTGCCGGTTGACCGGCTGGGGTCTCATGTACTCGAAAATGCTTTGTTTCATCCATGTTCAACATTCATCAATTATCGATTATCATTCTAACTCATCAATTCACATATGAATACTCAATAAACAACATCCATCAACAAATATACAAGTCATAAGTTTACTAACCAAAATCTAAACACGGTTTCTATCCTAGAAATCACATAAAACACGTAAATGATATCGAGTAACCCTTCACCGTTACCTTTAAGCGTCTTTACTTCTCGTCAAACTCCTCTTCAATAAGGTAATAGTCTTTGTCGGGATCTTGGAGGTCACCACCTACAAATAGATCATAAAAGATGAATAAAATTCATCTTGAGAAAGACGGAAAGATTGAAAAGCGAGAAAGACGATAATTTTATTATCAATACGGATAGAGGAAGGTAAGGGAAGAAGAATAAGACGAACTTACGTGAATTCTATCAAGTAACGAAGAAGTTACGATGAATCAAAGATCGAAATCAAAGAGGGAAAGTTCTTGAGATTTCTTAAGGAGGAAGATATTTGTGTTTGTGTTTGAATGAAAATTAGGTTAAGGTTAGAAGGGAGTATAAGTAAAGGGTGAGTCGGAAAAGTCAACGAAAGTCAAAGGCGGCTCAAAAGTCAAGAAAAGTCAAAGACGGCTTAAAATTCAAGAAAAATCAAAGACGACTTAAAAGTCAAGAAAAGTCAAACTCGCCTTAAGACGGGATTCTCATGGAATCTCGCGGAAATTCCAAATACGAAATCGGAAATTCTAAATTCGACTCGGAACATAAAATTCTAAATTAAAACTTAAATTTGCTGAAAAGATTTCGTAAAATATTTCTACTAGAAAAATAGGGTACATTTCCGGGTGTTACAATCACCCCACCTTTTAAAAAGTTTCGTCCTCGAAACTTAAGAGTAGAAAACAAAAGTATCAAGGACAAGATTCGGTTTTCAAAATTAATACGAAAAACTTTTATAAGGGGAAAACATTTATGAAACGAGGTTCATCTAGAAAACGGTTTAAAGAAGAATTTTCATATTTGTGAAACTTTACTTACGGATCTCAAGGATGCTCGTCGCGAACGAGAACTCTAATTATCCAAACAAATCATTGTCGAAATAGTGAAATCGAAAATCAAAACCAGTGTTAGTAAGTGTAGGACTAGTTATCAGACGTCTCCAATAACAAGTACAAACATCCAACCAAACGTAAAATCCAAATATAAAAGAGAAAGAATCTATGTTCTCCAAAAAGAGCGTACACAAACCATCTTTAAACTTCTTTGAAACGTTAAATTAGAAGTATAATATGGAAATTTCAAAGTTTTATCAAAGATAAAATCAAATAACAAGACATTACACGAACGTAGAGCGACTCGAACATCGAAATCACAATTCGTGATACTAAGAGGTACGACTAAACGAGTAAAATGGACTAAAAAGGGGAAGGATTGAAAGGTAGCGGGTTTAGTAAGGATCAATTTGAGGGAAAGAAGAGGAATGAACCACAATACTATCTTCCATCTATGAAAATTCAAATGTCGATCGTAACTTGACAACACTAACTGCACCAGTAATCTAGTCCTCAAGAGAGTGCAATATATCCTCAACATTTTCAATCATCAGATTCCTACCAAAATATTTCATAAACATGACACTTCGAGTAACAAATCCCAATTATTCAAATTCAATTAGAATCTTCTAAGGTCCGTTGGCACGGTAGACTCCACAACTAACAACCCACATGAAAATTTCATTACGTACTCTAATCTTCTTAGCTCCATCAAAACTCTTATTGGAAACCACCATCAAAATATTTATAATTAGGGAAACAAGACCGCTAACAACCACAAGGTAAAAGAGACTTACCATGAAATCCTTTGATCCATTTTATTCCCAAAATTCATTACCCTAAATTATTAAAGATGAACCTTCTCATCCTCAAGAGTTGAATCACAAAACCTCAAAGAGATTAGTCATACAATCTCATTTCACTTAACTTTTGCCAATCATAGGACAATGCGACCGTTCATCAATTTATTTAGTTCTTTCAAACTCTCAATACATCGGTTATCGCTTATGACAATATTCCTCAAGTTGTGTCATCCAATCCAATCCAAATTCCACAAAGTATTTATTCCCATTAGGGTCTAACACATAAGGACAACAAATTCTTAAGTAATCTTTAAAGCAACCACTAAAATCCTTAACAACAACAATATAATTACGATCTATTCGATCCTCAAGGTGATATTACAATATCAGGATTCAAAGTCTAAAATCACCAAGAGAGGTTCAACCTACTTATCCTCAATTCCTTATAGTCAATTAAACACGAATCTAGCTCCATAGGGTGGGTAGGTACCATATTTAGTACATCATCAAAACACAATCACTAACTCCTTACATTAGCTAAAGAGAAAAAACTACCTCACAAGAGAGTAGGGATAAAAGAACATGATACAAGGAACCTTAGAAAGCATCATTAAAGACTACGATAAGAAGGAATTAAAAGACGAAGGCGAAAAAAGAAAATGAGGTTGATTTAAGGAAGGGAACTACCAGACACGATCTCTGGGGGGCATCGACTTCGGCTCGACGGAGTACATAGCTGGATCATTTAGTTTTGGCACCGGTTGCGGAAGTCTGACGATCGGGACATTCACGAATGAGGTGTCCAGGCTTCTTGCAGAAAAAGCAAAAGAGGGGCCTATCATAGCATCCTACTCCAGGGTGGAAGGGTTTCCTACAACCGTCACAAAATCGACTTCGAGCTTGAGCTTGAGGGGAAGCATTGAAACGCCTCTGGTTAGCATAGGCATTAGAGGAAGAGGAAGCGAAAAGTCTTTTGTCATGGAAATTTGACCTTGGATTGAAAGAGGAAAAAGGAGATGGACTCTTCATCTTCGCCCCATCCCTAAAGACCTTCATGGAGTCCTCGGCCCGAAGGGCATCGTCATACAAATCTCCGAAATATGTAGAGCTCCTCCTTACTTTGATTTGGAGCAAAGCACTTAGCTTATTACGATAGTAAAAAGCTCTATCTTCATCATCCTTGATGAGTCCTGGCGCAAAGCGAGCAAGCTTGTTGAACTGGGTGGTGAAGTCTTGGGTCAACAAATCACCTTGCTTGAAATCGATGAATTCTCTGAGTCTTTGCTGCTTGAGCTTCATGGGGTAAAATCGGTCCTCCACAAGAGACTTGAAACATTCCCACTCGAAATTGATTTCAAGGATAGCGGTGGGATTGACAATAGACCACCAGAAGTCTTTCTCCCTTACCAGGAAGAACTGAGCAATCCTTACCTTGTCCTCTTCAAGGACTTGGTATAGATCGAATTGGTTCTCCATCTCTCGAAACCATTCCGAGAGCTCGGTAGGGTCCGGCTCACCACCATAAGGCGTAATATTGCTCCTGGCAATTTGGCTAGCCACCCAAGCATAGCCTCCTTGGCAATTGTCTTCTCTATGAGGAGGGACTTGGTTGGCACTAACAACGTTCTCTTTTACACGAGGTCCAACCATCTTCATAAGGAACAAAAACAAATTAAGTTACTCCTATCAATTAGCATACACAAATAGACTACCAAATAAAATCCTTAACTTCTACCCAATCTCTCATTTATTATTTCAAGGTCAAGTAGTTTAAGTTAGGGTTCACGTGTGTGCGTCGGGAGCGATCAAAGCTCTGATACCAACTGTGACAACCCTCGCGAATGCGGAATAATAAATCAAACAAGCATGTGAATTATAATGCGGAAATAGGTAGTTTTTAAAAAAACTTTTATACATGCAAGTTAAATAAAACGAGGAGTGTCAAAATATTACAAACTAAGTACGGAATATACAATAAAGAGACGGGGTCTCTTAAAATGTTAGCAAAGAACAAGTGTTTAGCAAAACTAGCTAAATCGTCTAGAGGTGAAACTTCCAGGGACAACGCCCGCTAGCTCACACCCGAACCCAAAATAGCATAAGCAAAAAGCCATCCATGCAAGCAACCTGTTCATTCATGAAAAACATGAACGCCACAATCAGTGGGGAGTAACTCCGGGTTCTCCCAGCCATATCACCTGTAACGTACATATAAGGAAATACAAAAGTAGAGCATGCATATATAAATATACATGTGAGTTACGATAAGAAAAGATAGGCAATCCAATATATAATGATAAGATCATATGGAAATCAAATCCGAAACCATCATGTTATTCAAAGACTCGGGGAAGACACTCTTAGGCAACCGAATACGCTCACTAGGGCATGCATCTCACCGTTAGCGGTATAAGATTGATAAGATTGAGACTCGACAGACAAACCAAGTCAAGGCATGCGATGATCACAGTAAATCCAACATATTATCATCCATTCACGAACCAAGACAATGACGGTGTCCAATCATGCAATGACCATGAATAATATCATGAAATCACGCATTCAAAGAACGACAACACAAGACGACAACTCTCGCGGTAAATGAAACGCACTAGCATCGTGTCCCAGCAAGAATGATTAAAAGGCATCCACGGGATCATATTTCCCTGAACTCATACGCGATGCTTACATTTCGCCTATGTAGACTAATTTCCTCC
>JAIUZE010026643.1:0-10773 GCA_022085475.1 Heliosperma pusillum | reverse complement strand
ATAACTGCCTCAACATATCCATTTCTTCTTTTCGATGGAAGTGCCTGTAGCCGTTCCAAGCATGAATCTTATTAGGACCAGTCTTAATGATTGCCAACCTCCCAATCGTTACCTTTTTATGAAATGGGTTCATCATATTTTTCCATCAACCTGAGTTCTTCCCATCGAATACGGACACTTCAGATGTTTAGAATCCATTTAAAATAAAAAATGCCGCGAAAAAAAATAAAAATAAAAAGATAATGGATCAGACTCCTTGCGTTAAGGCAATCAAGAGCACAGGCTCTGATCCCACTTGTAGAGTCTATGGATCGAATACGAAAGAGGGGGGGGGGGTGAATTGAGTATTAAAAACTAGCCCCACTTTTTCGAATTAAATGATATGTAATTAATTATTTGATCTTATGAATTAAAATCAACTAATTAATTAATCAAAGTAAGCGCAAATAACGAAATTACGAAAAGTAAAGAGATAAGAGAGAGGCACACCATTTTTGAAGTGGTTCAGTTTCACACGTTGAAACCTACGTCCACTATTCTCGATTAATAATTTTTAGTACCTTTCTACGGATTACAAAAATTACCAACCCACTCGTATAATCAACACTATGATTATAACTCAAGGTGAGTATCGCTAAATACTCTATACTATCTTACGCTAATCAGAAAGTACAATATAACTCACACAAATTCCCGTTAAAGAATTGTAAGCTTATAATGATGTACTATTATCCAATAACGTATTTCACTCAAGCGATTGATAATAATTGATGCACGACTCTTTTAAAAACAAACTCTAAAAATAATAAATATTTGCTCAAAGGTTTGCTTTAAAACGATTTTGGAAAATCAACACAAGTAAAATAATAGCCGTGTGAATATGTGTGTTTCGTGTATGTCGTGTCACATAAAGAGTAGTATGTGAATGAGTATTTATAGAAGAAGAATTATAGTAGATCTAAAACCCTAGTATAATATTTAATAAAGATACTTATCTTTCCATAAAATAATATTTGCTTATCTTTTAGAAATATCTTTATCTCAAAATATTATTTGGTTTATCTTATAGAAATATATTTATCTTGATATCTTAAAATATTGTCGTAAAGATATAGTAGAATCCTAGATTAGGTAAACTAAGGAAACAACCTATGGAGGCCGGATTCCTAGCTCACGAAACCCTAGGAGCACGAATCCCTAGGTGGCACAAACTAGGTTTTCACGAAACCCTAGATGGCTCAACCACTAGGTGGGCTAATTAGGTTAACAACAAATTGAGATAGAATATATTAGAAACCCTAGGTAGCATAACAACCCATAAGTTGTATTACTAACCAATAGAATCTCATAAATATATTCTCTATTAAAATAATTGATAAATATAAAAATAAACCTCTTTCACTTTTGAAAACATTTCAAAACATTTTATTTCCAAAATCATGCATCAATATTTTATCATTCAAAATCATAGGCTAAAGCTATAACTTTTGAACATAAAATCTCTCGAATGGCATAGTTACCGAATGACGACCTATACTATCTAATCTTCACAAAGATCTTCAGTATACGGATCATCTCTTCATCTTGATCACAAAGACCCTCCATCTCGAGTCTTGTGTTGATTTATGTAGATCTTGTTTGAAGCGATTTTCCTTAAAGTTATGCCTGGTTAGCTATAACTTCCATGTTCACTTCCAAAGTTATTCCTGAAGTTGTTATAACTTTGTCTCACAGACTTTATCAAAGTTATGTCTAACTTTGATCTTTCTTCTCATAATTGTTGCTAGCTATAATAAGACTAAAGCACACAATTACACGCATATGATATATCGAGTAAAACATATTATTACGTAAACATATGTCATTATCAAAACTTATGAAATTGGTCCAACATTATGTGTCAGCATACGATTGAAAGTTGGATTAATAGAATAAAGCATATTTTCTCGCTGATTTAATCAAACCCCAGGCTCACTAAATCAATTTATTTGTTAGATGATATTCCTATATTTCTACTTTGCTCATTAGCTAGGTCAAACATTAATTTCATATCATTATACCGACTATATCAAAGCAGAAATTAAAAAGGGTCCAAAAATCACCGTAGTCCAAAATAATTTATAAAATTTACCAATTACAGTATTTAGGATCGAAATGATGAACAAATATTTGGTAAAAAAAACTGAATGAAGATAATGCTTAAAATTAAAGTTATCTAATTTCCTAGATCTACCCACATAATTCATGACATAGCAGTACATTTTCTGGAAATCTATTATAGGAAACCATTAAACTTATTTTAAAAAGATTGAAATTTATTTCGGAAAATTCACATGATACCCTCGAGGTTTGCCATTTTGCACGAAATACCCAAAATTTTGATCTAGAAAACTTTAAGAGGTTATAACTCGTGTTTACGAGATCAGAAAGTGACGATTTGTTTTTTCAAATCAATCGTCTTTCCAAGTATTACAATTTGAAGAAAAAAAATTGTCGTGTTCGGAATTCGTAACCAAGAGATATGCTCGCTCAAAGTTTGTTCGGTCAAAAAAACTTTGACATGCAATAACTCCTAGCTACGGGATCCAAATACAATTTTTTTTTTTCCAAATCGTAGTTCTCGGAAAGATGATCGATTTGAAAAAAAAAATCGTCACTTTATGATCTCGTAAACACGAGTTATGACCTCTTAAAGTTTTCTAAATCAAAATTTTGGGCATTTCGTGCAAAATTACAAACCTCGGGGGTACCATGCGAATTTTCCGAATTTATTTTAAAGAGAACAAACACTACAGTAATAAAATTTAGCAAATAATAAATATATAACAAAAATGAAAAACAATCGTAAGAAACATAAATTAATTAAATACAATAAAATTTGGTCAGAAAATAATCCACGTATATAATTTTAGTACTTATGAAACATAAGATCTGCAAAATTACATAGCAAAATGTCAAAAATAATTTCTAATCTATACGCTGGATTCATGGTCTGCTACGGCAATATAAGAGAGCTTGAAACATTTGAGGAGTGTTCATTAAACAGAAAAGACGTTTTAACCTGAGATCATGCATTCAAGTTTTAAATTAAAGAAAGGATGTGTTTGGGTTTTTTTTTTATATTAAGGAGGCAACTAAATTAGAGAAGTACTCCTTATACAAGACTCAGCCAGACATTTCTGATGGAGGCGATGATCGAGGGTTTCCAAAAAAGCAAGGTAAATATATGACGTATGGGTTTTAGACTGTCATATTGCATAGTTTTTTTTTTGACAGAAGTAAAGGAAACGTTTTACATTTTTATGGCTCTAGCCGCAAGTGCATGAGCCATATTACTACACGATCTTGGGACAAAACAAATACAGAGACAGTGAAAAGACAAACTAATCGAATAAATTTCTTCAATAATGCTCCTGCTTCTGAAATCCGGTTTTGAAATCTTCAGAATTTGCGATACTGCACTTAAACAGTCAGAATAGATAATAACATGAAGGAAACCACGTGATAAGACCCATCTCAGTCCCTCTTTAATAGCCATAATTTCCGCCTGCTCCGAAGATTGAGAGAACAGCTGGCTTCTGAAATTAGAGATTTGAGAGCAATCAAACCTTTTAAGGAACCATCCAAATCCAGATGATAAGGAAGAATTCCAGGCCGCATCTACAAAGAGCCTATCAGGGTGGCAGGTAGAAGACATTCCAACAAGGTTATTAACAATCCCACTCTTAATCCTAGCCATCTCCATATCGGAATTTTGAGCATAGGGACGCTCCATTCTCAACAAAGTCTTCTTATGTTCAGAACTTCCCAGAGCTATAGCGAGTAAGTTTTCATATAAGAAAATGGCATTGTCCATATCCATTGAATTTCTAAACACCGCATTATTCCGAGTAATCCAAATAGACCAGATAGTAGATAGAAAGGACAATAATTTAAATTCCTTATCCTCACATTTTGACAGGAAGCGAATCCAGTTAACAATCCACTTTCGAATGTCTAAACCACCATCTAACTCCGGTCTAATACCCAGTTTACTGCCCGCCCACATTCTTCTAGCAAATTGGCAATCTCGAAAGATATGATCATTCGTTTTAATGGTTTCGTTGTTACAAAGAATACAACACCTATGAAATCCAACACCTCTCTTCTCAAATTCACTCCCCACCGCCAGCGAATTGGTCAAAATCCTCCAGATGAGAGTAGCCCAAGATTTTGGACCCGGTAAGATCCATAGATGTTTCTTCATGCACAGACGAATATCCATCGTGATTCTGGATTTATCTTTAGGAGAAGCAGATTTATGCCAAATAGAATCCATTAGATTAAAATATCCACTTCTGACCGTATAGTCACCATGAGAAGTCAATCTCCAGTAAGCCACATCCACCTTATTAGATCGACAAAGAGGGATAGCAAGAATTTTATTAACCGATGAAGGGCTGAAGAAAGCTGAGATCATAGAATAGTTCCAACAGAAAGCAGGGTTTATTAAATTCTTAATTTTCAACTCGGAAATAGAAGGAGACCCATCGAGAAGACTAGGATGGGCCGGCGAAGGGTAATCTCCATCAACCCATTTAAAATTCTATACATACAACTCTGATAAGGGACCCCCACTTGCCATAAAACATTGTCTTCAAAAGTTTCTAATCCCCACAAAATCCCTTCCCTATCCAATTTAAATTTTTTGGAACTTTCCAATTACTAGGGGGTACCTTGCTAGCCATACCAGATTTATAAATGCCCAAATTATACTTGGTTCCAACAGTACGACCAATGAGAGAAGATTGATAATGAAGGATGTTCCATCCATTTTTAGCAAGAAGAGCCTTATTAAAACACAAGGTATTGCGAACACCAAGTCCTTTAGGTTGACTAATGAATAACTTACTACACCAGCTGCCCTGAGATTTCTTCAATCCCTTCCACCAAAAATGTGACAACAGAGAATCAATTCTTGAGGCAACACTTACCGGTAATTTGAAAACCGATAGAATAAAAGTTGAGAGGGAAGAAAGGATGGACGAAATCAAAGTAAGTCTACCAGCTTGAGAGAGAAGTATTCCATTCCATGATGAAATTTTCTTAGAGATGTTATCTACAATATATCTGAAAATATAATTTTTAGATTTACTCCTATAAATCCCAATATATGTCGAAACTCCCAAATACCTTCCCATCGTTGAAGAACCATTGACATCAAAAATATCATAGCAATCTCTAGCAAAGGATCACTACTACAATTTAGCACTTGGGCCACGATAAAATTCGTGGCGCAAGTGTGAAATTTCCGTGGCTAAAGCATATTTTCACGGAAATACCTTTCGTGGCCCAAGTGGCCGTGGCTAACTGATAGCCACGGATTGAATTATGCAGGGCCGTATATTTGATTTGCTAGTTAAGCTAATTCATTCAAACGTCATTTCGTATCACCAATAATACACTTATACGCATCGGAGAAACTTCCCAGGAGGTCACCCATCTCATCACTACTCTCACCTGAGCACGCTTAACTGTGGAGTTTTTATGGTTACCTTCCAAAGATGAAAGTTAACATTTGTTGATATAATTAGAACTTTGAATCCTTTTAAAATGAGTTTTGTCTTTCAAAAACTATATCAACTATAAGTCGAAGATAAAAGTATTACTTGATTTACATATTTTTGCTGAAAAATACATTATTTTGGCCAAAACACTCCAGTTTTTGATGTTGACTTCCCGGTTAATGTTTTTAAATCGTTTTTTTGCCGAAATCAACAAAAATATTTTCTCAAAAAGTTAATTTAATCATGTTATCCTTTTTTTCCTTAATTTAGCAACATTCTAATTTTATTTTGTCTTCTACCAATCTTTTCATTTTTTTTCCTACGCAAAAAAACGTGAGAAATTACTTTTTTTTTTTTAAATAAAAAATAAAAAAAATCTTGTGTACAACTGTTAACCAAAAAGTTATGACTTTATGCAAAAAAAATAAAACCAATTGTTGTACAATAGAATTTCTTATTTTTTTTTCCATTTTTGTAAAGCGTAAATAAGAAATTACTCTTTTTTAAAATTCAGTTTCTATAAATAATTCTTATAAACACATTTACTAAAATAACTCCTTTAAAGTACATTTTAATAAAAACAACTGCTTCTCAATCAACTCCAAATTTTTATGTTACTTCGTTTTTGTTTGAACTTATTCCGTTTGTCATTTAACTAATTTAAACTTTGAAATGTATGATTATTTAGACAAATGGAGAATAAGTTCAAAAACAGTTAGAATAGTCACCTGAATTGCATTTGTAATCAATTTTTGATTAAAATGTATTTTTCACGAGTAATTTTAAAAAAATTATAAGTATAATTTTAGAAAAAAAAAATTATAAAAGAAAGTAACTTCCAAATTACTATTTTATAAACTGATTTCTTATTATACTTGATCGATTCTTTATTCAAAATATTTATATTATTTATAAACTGATTTTATATTACTGATCGCTTATTTTCAACATATTTTCAACATACCCCGTGATCGCTTATTTTCAACATATTTTTTCCTTTTCTTTCATGATTTATTAATTTGTTGAAGATTATCTTTTATTTTCACTTTTTTAGCGAACGTATACTATTTAATTTTTTTTTATCTAATTTGCTTTTTTTTATTTCTAAAACATTAACCAAAAAGTATTTTTCACAAAATAACTTTCGTCTCTTTTTTTTTTATAAAAATATTAGAAATAAATTTATATATCAATTTTTGAATGAGATAGTTTTATAATATATTAGGTTTTTATTTTTAAATTAGAGATAATAAATAACTAAATTATTTAATTTAATATGCTATATTTTTAAACGTGATAAACCCTTTTATGAATATTTTTCAAGATTATAAATTTTAAAGTAAAATTAATAAAACAAATTAACATACATTCGCAATTTTCATAAACATAAATATTTATTGTGATAAATTTTTAAACTATCTTTGTTATGAAATAAAATGATTAAAAATTCTGATTTGTAATAAAATAAAAAAACAATACCAAATTTTGTATATAATTTTACAAAAGTTTCAATCTTATTAGATAAAATAAAATAATACCAAATTTTTATTAAATAATCAAGTATTTTAAAAATTTTATATCTAAATATAAATTGGTATTATCTATATTTGTCTAAATTTCGTTCAGCATTTCTATTTTTTTTTAAAAAAACAAGGTTTACGTTTTACTTAACTTAAATATATTTTGATTCAAGTCGTGAGAGATTTAGCAACGGTGTTTCTTAATTCGTGGCTAAGAAAATGCATTGTCACGGACAAGATGTATATCGTGGCTAAAAAACATATTTGCCACGGAACAACTCGTGGCTAGATATACTTTCGCCACGGGTCTGATATAGCTCGTGGCTAAATTAATTATTAGCCACAGTTGCTGCCAAATTCGTGGCGCAAGTTACTTTTTGCCACGGGAAAAGCTTTCCCGTGGCATAAAATTTTTCTAAATTATTGAAAGAAAGTTTTCCCGTGGCTAAGAAAAATTAAGCCACGAATTATAAATTTCCGTGACATAAATCGTGGCCCAAGTGTCAGTTTGTTGTAGTGGATAAAGTTGCATTCGGGCTAACCAGGATGGCAGATTTATTCTTGTTAATCACCTGTCCTGACGCCTTGCAGTATTGATCAATTATTTTATTCAAGGCCCGACAAGAGTCAGAATCTCCTTCAATGAAAATGAATAGAATCATCTGCGAATAAGAGATGTGAGATAGCTTCCGACCTTCTAGACATCTGTATTCCTTTAAAAAGACCATTCTCTTCAGCGGCAACAATATTTTGGGACAAAATTTCTGTACAAAGTATAAAGATATAAGGAGATAGTGGATCCCCTTGCCTCAAACCTCCCTTAGGAATAATCCGCTTAGAAAGAGTCTCATTCAAAGGAATCTCGTACGAAACAGACGTGATACATTTCATAATTAGGGAAATAAATTTCATAGGAAATCCTAATCTATTAAGGGAACCCCGAATAAAATTCCAATCCATTCGGTCATAGGCTTTACTCATGTCAGCTTTAAAAGCCATTTTTTGCCTCTTCGTTTTCCCAGAGCTTGTGATTGAGTGAAATAATTCATTGGCAATCAAAATATTGTCCGTGATTATTCTTCCAGGGACAAAAGAGTTCTGAAAATCTCCAACAACCTTACCGATAATCTTTTTCATCCTATTAGTGATGCACTTTGTTATTATCTTTATAATATTATTGCACAACTAATAGCTGGAATACCATCAGGCCCTGGAGATTTGAGAGGCCCAAGCTGGAAAACAACAGTACAAACCTCTTTTGAAGTAAAGCGTTTATTTAAATAATCAATATCATCATGGTCAAGCTTTGAAGAGATTTTACTAAAAGTAGAATATTCTTCACACATAAAGTTCTCAAAAGCTACAGTTTCCGCATTCGATTGAAATAGTTGAGCATAATGATTGTAACACCCGGAAATGTACCCTATTTTTCTAGTAGAAATATTTTTACGAAATCTTTTCAGCAAATTTAAGTTTTAATTTAGAATTTAAAGTTTCGAGTCGAATTTAGAATTTCCGAGTTCGTATTTGGAATTTCCGCGAGATTCCATGAGAATCCCGTCTTAAGGCGTCTTTGACTTTTCTTGACTTTTGAGTCCTCTTTGACTTTTCTTGACTTTTAAGTCGTCTTTGACTTTTCTTGACTTTTAAGTCGTCTTTGACTTTTCTTGACTTTTAAGTCGTCTTTAACTTTTCTTGACTTTTAAGTCCTCTTTGACTTTCCTTGACTTTTAAGTCGTCTTTGACTTTTATTGACTTTTGAGCCGCCTTTGACTTTCTTTGACTTTTCGACTCACCCTTACTTATACTTAGAGCTGGCAAAAGGTGACCCGACCCGAAGAACCGACCTGACTTATCCGAAAACCGACCTGATAGAACCCGTAAATTTGCTGAACTGAAACCGACCTGAACCGACCCGAAGGTTAACCGATAAACCGATAGAACCTGAAATGATATGACCCGAACCGACTTGTGACTCGACCCGACCCGACCCGACCCGAAACCCGATTCACCCACAAACCCGACCTGACCCAAACCGAACTGAACCGACATGTAACCCGTTTTAACCCGATTAAACTCGACCCGACTCATAGCCAAATAATCTTTTTTAAGAATCTAAATTCATTTATAGTTTGTTTTTTTTGTTAATAAATTTGATATAAAAAATTATCGATCATTTTATTTTTCAAAAAAAATGTAATCTTAAAATAAATAGTCAGTTGTAAATTTAGTACGCTATATTCCTAGTTAAACTTATTAATAATTATATTGCAAGTGATATATGTAGAAAATTTTAAATTAACGCTTTGTGAGAAAATGAGTGTTTAGTTTTGGCTGCATTGAAAACAATAAATTGAAGAAAGAGTTATGAGTTATGACCATACAATCCGACCACGGTTATTAATTATGATCTTAAAATACAAACCTCAAATACACCATTCTAATAGAGTCTATTCAAAATTAAATACGTAGGATTACCGTCAAGATAATAAATAAAATCTATTTCATAGGTAATTCATTTAGTTCCTTGCCATAATTCATATGTCAAATGTTCAAAACTATGAACTACATAAACAACTGATTAATTTAGACCAAAAATATTATTTTCTGTCCATAATATAGGCGAATCCGACACTGGATAGGCACTCTTGTCGTGATATACTTATAACCGAGGTCGAGCAACATAAGTGTTCAATGAAATTATACAATCACTAACTTTTATAGTGTTATACTCTTATATTTTACAAATATCTTTTGTATCGAGTTCCTTTAATCCAATATTATAATTCATAAGTTCAAAAGTGATCTTTTAACATAACGACCCGACTATTGACCCGATTATATTTCAAATTTAAGACGACAACATAAAATACTCGACCCATCAGTAACCCGAAACCAAACCGGTCTCGACCTGATCAAGCATATTGACCTGATATATCCCGACTCATTGGTCAACCGATCCGAAACTGAACCGACCTGTTGTACTTATTGACCCGATTAACCTGACCCGTAAGCGACCCAACCCGAACCCGACTCGACCTGAATAAGCAACTTGACCCGACCAAACCCGAGCCCGACATGACCCGAACTGCCTGAACCCGACTCAAGTGCCTCTTCATCATACTCCCTCATACTCCCTAAACCTAATTCATTTCCCCACAACTCAAATTCATTTCTTCTTCCTCACCTTAAACACCAAAAACCTTGACTCCTTTTTGATCCGTCTTCAAATCGTCGCTACTCCTTCGTTACTCGCTCAAATTCTCGTAAGTTCGTCTTATTCTTCCCCTCTTAGCTTCCTCTATCCGTATTGGTAATAAAATTACCGTCTTTCTCGCTTTTTTAAATTATCCGTCTTTCTCAAGGTGAATGATATTCATCTTTTATTATCTAATTGTATGTAGGTGGAGACTAGGAAGGTTTAGAAACCGTTTAAAGACGCTTAAAGGTAACGGTGAAGGGTTACTCGATATCATTTACGTGTTTTATGTGATTTCTAGGATAGAAACCGTATGTAGATTATGGTTAGTAAGCTTAGGACTTGTATTGTTGTTGATGGATGTTGTTAGTTGTTAATTGATATGAGAATTGATGATTTGTAATGATAAATGAGGTTTTTGTTGTTGATAACATGTTGATTTTTGTTCGTCCTTGAATCCCGTGAAGGACGCAGGCTGCGTTGGGGGACGCAGTCTGCGTCGTAGGAC
>JAIUZE010026641.1:0-15955 GCA_022085475.1 Heliosperma pusillum | reverse complement strand
AAAATGCATGTGTGACGATTTTGGCATGAGCGAAAATAAAGCAAGCAATCAAGCAACAATAAAATCCTAGTATGGCCACCTAGCTAATCAAAATTAACGAGATAGTTACAAATTCGGAAACCAACTCCTTGGTCCCTTGCCTCTTCACTTGGAACACCTTCCAAAATGGCACCGTCTTGAGGGAGTCACCGGTCTTCATAAAAAATAATTACAAATATACAAATATACAAATTCGTATTATACATTTATTCTATGAAATAAAATTATTAAATTATACAAACCGGCGATGCGAGATCGCAATAAAATTACAACCAAACCGTTATTCTCTTACATTACGGGTAATAACGATTAAACTTAACTAGGCCATACTAGGTACAAAATTTGCATAAATTATTAAATAAATAACATTCATTCATTCAACCATAAATAAAATAAATTGCTGCAAAATTCATGCCAAAATCGTCCTAAACACATTCATGCTCATTGTAGCTCGATTTTTCGGGATTTATTGATTTTTAACCATTAAAAATCAATATCAACATTTAAATCTCATTTAAATTCAAACTAATTAACTAAACTGATTTAGAACTCAAAGTTAGTCACTACTAATTTTGTTGGTCATTAATTAGATCGATTTGATTTCATTTGCTAAATATTACGGTTTAATCATAACAATTATGAAATAAAAGCAAAATAAAATATAAACGTCATAAAATTTGAAACCAAAAATTTTGTACATTCTGGAACATGTCCAGGAACTCTAAAAATAAAAACATTTGCTCAAAAAATATAAATTAATTTTATGAACAAATAACTTAATATTTAATGGTTTTATCAAATAAAAATCATTAAATATAGTAAAACAGTGAAACAAACTATGAAATTTCACCAAGACTATCAAAATCAGAATGTAAAATGTACCAAAAATTTTCATGACTATAAATGGACTCTTCAGTTTTATGAACATTATGATCTCATATTATCGACTTTTATCGTATAAAGATCAATAAGCATGCAATACTTAATTAAAAGTCACGGAATTTTACATACAATATGTAAGACATGCATGTGAGATCATATTAAAATTTCATGGCCATAATAAACATGCAACTATTTTTAGTTAACTTTTAACTCATATAATGCATGTTAACTCGATTTAAAAGCCAAAAATCAAAATAAATAGCAAATTAATCCCTAAAATCACGAAATTTGACCAAAAACATTTTGGGGTCAGTAGGTATACATGCACCAAATGTTTTTGTCATAATCATATTTTAACTCAAATTTTGATTTATTAGTTATCTCATAACTTTAATAAAAATTGTCCAAAATGAACATGCATGCTACAAGCTAGCTCTGATACCACATGAAAATCCATAGACCTTAATTAGACTCTTCTAATTAGATACTAAATTACTTGTTAATTTATTATTTAATGATCTATGTAACATGCATGCAAATATAAAGACATTACTAGAAAAGAAGAAATTTCCTCACATTGATATGGAAAATATATGGGCACAACAAGAACTCCTTCTTGTTGTTCTTGAACTATAAATTTGGATGAACACAAGTAATCTCCAAACTAGAAGATCTCCTCTAAGTTGCACCAAGATGAACCCAAATAATCTACTCTTATTATTAACTAGATAATAAGATAGATATTATACTACTAATATTAGACTATATTACTACACTAGTAGTACTTAAGAAATATTAGTATTTGAGAGTTTTTAGAGAGAAGAAGAGTTTTTTGAGAGATGTATGAAAATAAGCAAGAATGAACTAGTGAATAAATTGAACAACAATTGCTCAATTTATAGCCAAGAGGGCCGGCTATCATCATCACAAAAGAGTGATTTTTCTTCTTATTTTATTGTCATGCAAAGTGGTAATGTGTTGTAGTGAATAAAATGATTTTAGGTTTACTATTCATGTCATAAACACATGTTGCTTGTGAGTATGAATAAGAACAACCATCATCACCATCCACTTCAAAATGACCGGCCATGTGAGCCTTGTTTTGATCCATTTTGATTTTTGATATTTGTCCCACAAATACTTATTAATCATATGCTTAATTATCTTGTATAATTAAGTGTTAATTTGATCATATAATAATTATATGACACAACTAAATGAATAATATGTACTTAACATTTTAAGTAATATTTTACCATTATATCAATATATAATGGGTCCCACAATGCTTAGTTAATTTATTTTACAACTCCTTGTAAATATAATTAACTAATTACCTCTATCTCAAAACCTCAACTAATTTAGTAATTTAAGGATTAATTACTAAGTTAAATCTTATTTAATCGTATTAAAATAAGATATAAATTTATTAGTCAATTATCGCATAATTGAAAAATAAGCTTAATCGAATTTGAGTTCTCAACTCATTTTCTAATAATTAACTCTCGTACATATCGAATATATGTAATGTCCTAATTAACTGTATCGTATACAAATAATTAGTTACTATTTGGATTTCATCCTTTAGGTGTGACCGAAAAGGATCAGTTGATCACCGCCGTCATACGACAATAACGTCAAACTCTAGTCAGCCAACCGTTATTGATTTACGTTAATCAACTGACTAATCATATATATAGTCAATAAATATCCCAATTATATTCCTTAATAAGATTTATCATGTGGCGCACTATTGTGGAGGACACCTACTCCAACATTATCTTATCTGATTGTATTACCAATGTCACTATTTCATATTTATGTTATACTTTTAGTGGATATAATGGTAAAAGAACAATTTTTTTTTCAAATAAAGTTAACAATGTTTCAGTAAAACCGACAATCTTATCATAAGTAAAAAGCTTGAACCTTCTCTTTTCTATCTCTTAATACAATACATTAATAATAGTAAATTATGTAAATAAATTTCAATTGGAGTTATACGAATGATGTAATTGTTAAATTCGGTAATATTTTAATTTAAAAAACCGCGCATTCGCGCGGGATCTATACTAGTTTTTCAATAATACAATAACTATTATTTTTGAAGAATTACTAGACATATACTCCCTCCTATTCACAATAACATTCCCCATTTCCATTTTCATCTATTCACAATACCTTCCCCTTTTCCTTTTTTGGTAAACTTTTATAATTATTTTAATCACATTACCCCACAATACTCATACTTTATCTTATTTTAATCACCTTACCCCACAACAATAATTATTTTAATCACTTCACCCTACAATAATATCCCACAATACATTCCCTCTCTCCAATCACCTCACCCTACCACAATACTTTACCTTATTTAATTACCCACCCTTAATTTTTGGTCCATTCTTGAATGAGGAATGTTATCCCAAATAGGAGGGAGTACTTATTACTATTACCTTCGTAATAAAAAAAATTCTTTAAAATAATTGGAGAAAATGTATAAAATGAAAATTCATAGTTTTAAGGCAAAAAAAATAATCTTTTCCACAAATCAAACATTTCTTAGTTTTACTCAATTCTGTTTGATTAGTGTTTCATTTCATTTTTTCTGTTTATATCAAAATACACTAAAGTGAAGTACTAAAAAATAATGATGTGCAAGTTTGAAATCTTCAAGTAGTACCCTACAAAAACAAAAAAATTATGTATACCGTGCATTGCACGGGATTTAAACTAGTATCTAATAACTATGGTAATAAAAATAAAATAAATGAAATTTTCAAAAGTTGTAATTGGATGGGGTTAGGGTTTTAGTGAGTTCTTTAGGAAAAATAAACTGGCCCATATAAATAGTGCGCCGAGCAATGTAATTGGCTTACACATTTTCTCCATATTTTACGGTTGAATTCACAAGACCGACTCAATTCCGGGATCCCAAGAACTTTCAAGGTAAATTCCTTATTCCTGTATCATTGTCTTTGTTGCATTTATGCCGCCACTCTTCTTGCTTCAGACCTCATTGTTTCCCCATTTCTTGCCATTCAAGTTGATTATCTCATCTAAATATTATTAGTAAATTACTCCCTTTACATATTCACGTTTTTAAACTCGCTAAAATTACTCGTTTAAGATGCATTTTTATCAAAAATTACTATAATCTCCAACTTAATCTCTTTGTGACTTAGCAAAATTTATACTTTGAAATATGTAGACAAATGAAGGGAGAGTTGAAAAAAGACGAATTAAGTTACTTACGTTCTGAAGAAAGTTTTTTATAAGAGCGCATTTAAGGAGTAATTTTAGGGAAAAAAAAACTTTGTGAGTAAATTTAGAAAAGTGAATATGATTAGAAGGTTGTAATTTGAGGGTTAAGTTTGCAATGTAACACGCAATTTCAGGGTTTTAGACTGATACTAGTGTAAATTGTGGGGTGGCACGACACGCAATTTCCTCATATCATTGAAATCATAAACAACTGATAATAGTAACACAAATTCTCATTGAATAGGGCGCATATCTGGGTCGGATTCTCTCTCACAAAGAGTGTACCCGTCTCCTTCATTGAAGACGGATATGCATTGTCTTCAATGAGACCAACCAACCGTAAGAGTAAATTTGAGAGGTTGGGTTCGAAAAGTGTGTTTGAAGCTCCAAATGATAGGAAAAAACTAAATCTCATAGCAAAAATGGTCCATGAAGCTGGATATTAGCTAGCTAATGGAAAACCCAAAAATTACTCAGTACTCTGTAATCTGTGACAAAACCAATATGCGTTTTTACACATCAAAGTTTTACCAGTAGTATCAAGTTAATATATTTATTGGGCCGCAAAAAAGTTTGAGCTCTAACAGAGGAATTTTGAACATGCTGTTAGTGAGCCTGGATTAACATTCATTTCCTAAGAGTATTTAAGAGGGTAAAAGATGATATTAAAACCCAACTGCAATGTGTATTAATGTAATACGGAGTATCGTATGTCAAACAATTTTATAATATGTAGTTGCCCTCTTCACCTGTCATTAACTAATGATATTATTATCGTCTGTTGTCATTGATAGAAACCACATCTAACCAGTAACCGCTATGGGAGAGCAGGAGATCAAATTGAATTTGAAGCTTCTGATAGACAAAAATGCTAAAAAGGTTATGTTTGCCGAAGCTGGTAAGGATTTTGTAGATTTCCTATTTCACATAATGTCCTTGCCAGTTGGTACCATTGTGAAACTCATTGGACTTAAAGGGATGGTAGGAAGTCTTAGTGATCTTTACAAAAGCATTGAGTCTTTGAATAACCAATATATGGAGGAAAACATTGAAAAAGACTATGTCCTTAACCCTGAATTCAATGTTACCGTTCCTTTGTTGCTGCTAAATGAAGCCCCAAAATCCTCAGCTATACCTCAGCTGTACAAATGTCAATCGAGCAATCATGGTTCCACTGTAACTAATGACCCAAATAAAACTTGCGCCCATTGTTCTGGGAAAATGAACCAAACTGTGACCTATCAAAATACTGTGAATGAACAACCTAGCAGCGCAGCTAAGGGATATGTGAAGGGAATCATGACTTATATGGTGATGGATAATTTGGAGGTTAGACCATTGTCGACTATCTCTGCTATCACTCTGCTCAATAAGTCGCTTGTCAAAGATCTCGGTTCCTTGCTGGAGAAAGAGGTCCAGGTTGGTCTCAATGAGGTACTGCATCTCGCCTAACATGATGTCTTTTGCAGTTGCTGATGTATTGGGAGAACAAATATTTGAATTACTCCATACATATTTCTGGCAGTGATGATTGTCTTATGTATTTACAGGGAGTAGCTATTTTGAAGGCATCCTTGGAGACAAAGGCTGTGCTGAGTACCGTCTTTCTTGGAGAGATGATCTAGTGTCTTAATTGCAGTATTGGATATCGGCTAATGAGTAGAAAGATAGGTTAACATTTGGGTTTGATTATGAGGGCTGCATTTGCATTTTGCTTCTTGACATGTAATGCTACTTTCCACGACCAGGTGCATTTTCTTTTGTTTTTGGTGCTGCAGCCCAAACTCTAGCTTCATTGATGTCTTGTGTTAAGTATGAACGATGTTTGCTAAGTATATTTCTTGTCCCGTTTGCTTATTAATTATCCACAAGACGTTTGTGAAAAGATGGATTCTTTGTTATTTATTTCGCTTTCCTTTTGGAAATAGTATGACCGAACTGTACATGTACCATCACATTTATGATAATTCGCAGAAGTGACTTAACAGTATAGATAAGAATTTGCTTATGTGAATTATGCTGTCGAGAAATGTTGGAAATTCAGGTAGCTACGTTTCATCAGTCAAATAATACGTTAGTAAAGTTTTCTTGATATAAAAGCAAGGAGTAAAGAGTGCTTTACATCTTACTATGTGCAAATCATAGTTCATACTTCATAATTCATAGATGATAATTTCCACAGGAAGGCTACTGTGCTGGCGTTAGTAGGAACCGTCTTGAAGATGTTGTTAGTGTTCCTTTATTCGAGTTATATGCTTAAATGATGCTCCGACTTAAGCGATATATCCTACATTTTTTTTGCTATGTTAATTAAACTTGGTTATCCTCTTCCACATTCTGTCTTTGCCAGCTTTTGGTTTCCTAGTCGTTAGTTTCTGGTTCTTCTGTTTTTGGTTAGTACTTCAGAGTGTTGTGTCGTAAATTATGCTCTTATTACGTTGTCTTTTTCTGGTGTAATTCAAGCTTTTCAAATGGCCGTTAATTTGATTTAATATCTCATTTGATCTAAGGTGTATTATTACTAGTAATACCTTATCCGAATTATGAAATGCTCCATATGATTTTGCGGCAACCACCTTGGCTTCTAACAATAAAAATTTCAGTAAACACACCATGTCGAGAATGTACTTATTTGCGCAATGAATGCAGCAACCAGAACTTAATAAGTTAATATGGCATAGTTCATTTTGGATGTAATTTATATTGGCATTGAAGAAATGTAGTTTCATGTTCCTTCAATCCTTGAGAATTTACTCAAAGTGAGTAGCACTCCAAGATAGGAATGAGCTTATATTTGAGTTATGGTGTCGAGAAATGTTGGGGAGTTATACTCAAAGAAGTGAAGAGTGCTTTACAATTTACTATGCTCAAAACATACTTCCTACTTCCTAGTCGAAAATTCTCTGACCAATGCTCTACTCTATTGTCATTCCAAGTAAGAAGCTTATGAAGCTGTTGTTTCCAATGAAAGCCCGCGTGTCGGACATGGATATATGTTCACAAATGCAAGTTTGAGTCACTCTTGACATTTCAGATTCGTTCCCTTGACTTTAGAGCTAAATATATCAGAATATATAGCTAATTTTGACGTGATTTCACTTGGAGATGAAAGTACATGATGTTAGCTTTCCAACAAGTGGTCACATGCTTTATTTGGATAAGTAACGAAGGAGATATGATCGTTTCAAGTTGAGCTGTCCAAGGTATACGCGGGTGACGCAATTGAACGAAATACCAACAACATGTATGCAAGATGAAAGCTTGGTTTGAATAATTCTCAAGTTTACTTTCCTAGATAGAGTTTTGTTATTATTTTCCTAATTTGAATAAAGTAGTGTGATTATCTTATTTCCTAAACTGAAATAAGGTGGTTGTCATGTTAGTTTCCTAATTACTAGCTAGTTAGTTTATGGTAATTAGTAGTAGTATAAATAAGGAGTCTTATGCATTGTAATAGACACACAATTGAGAATTGAATTCAAGTTATTACTTGTTTGTTCTTAATAGCTTGCGAGCTTTAAGTTCTACTATTTACTTCTTGCGAGAGGGAAATAATAATCATTCTTCCTTGCGAGGTTGAATTTGTGTTTGCTTGATATCTTGCGAGGTTGAGAGTTTACACACGAGTTATTCTAGTAGTCTTGCGAGATTGCTAGTTTAATTCAAGTTTTAGTTGTTAATCTTGCGAGATATCACAACTAATCCATATATTTTTATCTAGTTTTTATTCCACTGCAACATTATCTCTGAAAAAGTAAAATAGTGAGTTTATTTTACATCAAAACGAGTCTCACTCTGTAACACGATCAGTTTGTATAAATATCACTCATTTTAATAATAAAGTTTTATAGAAAAGGATGGCGATAGGGCGCCACCCGGTGGCGCTGAATCTCGGCGCCACCGTAATAAAAAAATAATAAAAATAAGAAAATAAAATATGGATTTTCTTTTTTGTGCCAAATGGTGAAGGATATAGATACGTAATTTTACATCATGTAATAGTTTTTCAACTAAAATAAAACTCTTAACTAAATTAAATTAAAATAATTTTTACACAAAAATTACGTTAATTTATCTACAAAATAAAAGTTTCTTCATCACTGTTCATCTACTGGGTTTCAAAAATTATTACGTTTCTTTGCTTTTTTTTTACTTCAATTGTTTTTCACGACCAATTAATTGATTGAATTTAGTTCGCTCCAAGTATTTGGTTCATTGCTAGTGGAGTACTTGTGACGCTCACTACGTTTGCAGAAATTCTCTGTTTTCACTCGCGAATCGCTAGTATGTTTTTACTATTGCTTCCTTTGTCTGCGTTATTTGTTTGATTTACCATTTACTCGATTCATCTCAATTATGTGTTTACGTATTACATGAGATAAAAATACTCTTTACAAGTATATAAAAAAAAATTATACGAAGAACTCATGTTATTTGCTTGACCGATCCAGTTTATATGCGTAACCGATATTTTGTTGAACGACACTTTCACAGTAATATATATGAAACTAGCAAGTCATATTCATGGAGTATTTTTCAATTCGTTCAGTGTAATGGCCAAATTTTGAGAAGTATATGAGAAGAGTTTGGGACTTTGGGTCATGGGGGTTTGGGACTGCAGAGGCGAACTTAGATAAACCGAGGAAGAAGACGATTGTTCGCTACCCAATAAACACGGACTTACGAAAGTTTAAATAAAACGCCAGCACTATCAAATCAGAAAGATGTTGGTGTGCAAGTGGTACAATTTGTGTCTAACTCCCGACTTGTCCGTGTTCAAATCTCCCTCAAAGCATTTTTTTTGAATTTCTGTAACTCAAATGTGCTACTCCGTATTAAATTACTCTATATTAATTAGCATAGGAGCATTTACCACCTAATAACGGTTAATGATGGGCAATGTGCTATTAAATTACTATGTATTAATTAGCATAGAAGCATCTACGTTAATACAATTTCAACTCGGTAAAATTATGTCACAAGTTCACAAATATTCAAATGCTTGTGGCTTTGTTTTGTTAATGTCAGGTATGGACAATTCAAGTGAGAGTAATATTGGCGAGATACGCAATGAACGGATCGAGATAGAACCTACCTATGGGGACGAAAATCGTGGTGAGATTAATTTTGATAACATCGGTCTATCTGATGATGAGGAACTTATACCAGGAAACGATTTAAGTATGTCAGAAGAAGAAGACGGGTCAAATATTATCCTATTTGTATAGGACAAACATTTGTTATTTCAGACATTTCACTTTCGTATTATTAAACGTTTTTAACATGTTTTAACCTTAAAACGGATATACCCGACTAAAAAGAGAGTTAACATATTATCGAGTAATGGTGTCAATAATTAATATTATAACTTACCTTCTGTATTTATTCTTCGTTTCATATACAAAATTATTACGATTGCGGAAAATGTCAATTATCCTATTTGGATCATTAGTAAGTTATTTTGATATCAGCTCGTCTCACTGAAGACACTTGTAGACACTAATAAAATAAAGAGAACATGGTTCACTTCTAGACACTAGCTCACTTGCTAAAATTAAATAATAAAAAATAATAAAATAAAGGGAATATATAAAAATTTACTAGTACGGATAGAGCATAAAACACTAAAATTAAATAATTAAAAATAATCGACGAGCCTAAACGAGCTTTCGATCCGATCTGACCTAATTTTAAAACCAACTCGAATTTGGTCACGATCGACTCGATAAAAGTTCTGAAAAGATTTTAGCCGAGCTTTGAGTAAGTTGGTTCCAAGGTTTATACTAGTCAACTCAGATCATCGTCAATCCTAGTAGTACATAACAAGCATGAAAATAGAGTGAGGTTTACGGAAACAACCAATCACTGACTGAGTCTAATTCAAGTTGCCTCCACCGGCTCTGTGTAACCAGCGTAAAGATATCACGGAAAGACAAGGACACTCAAGAATACGTTAGCTTATCAGATAACAGTCTGGTATTCTAGCGTGCTACTTAATTAAGAGCCTTACAGCGATATTTCCGAATAACATGTGGTTGCATTATTACCCGTGTTACCATCAATAATCAAATCACGTATTAATTTTTTTTTCCATGACGACCACCAAATTGTTTTATTCAAATCCTTATATAACATGTCTCCCACTAGATGCACAAAATAAGTAGTACATTGAACCTTAGTCAAAATCTTTCTCTCCAACACATTAACATAAAGGATGCACCGACTCCCCCCAAAACAATTTTTCCGAATAACCAAGCGTCTTCCCATAATCGACCACCATTAACTTATTTTGACCCTCTAACTACTCAACCAGCCTTGTCTCACTCTGACTCGACTCCGCCATATATCTGCTTATTAATTACTTAAATTCACGCGCTTCATTCATTTTAAACTTCCTATGTTGGACCTGATTTCTGAGTTTCGTTATTAATTTTAACTAAATCAATTTGTTTTATATATGTGTCTTAATTACTTAAATTCAATTTTTAAGCAATGTTGTATTCTTTTAGCTTAACGTTTAAGTAAGTGAATAAACTCAAAAACATTATAGTAAAAACTAATATTCTTTTATAAAACTCGAAAATTTTATTATGAAACTCATAAATTACACAATTAGATCATTACATGTACTACCTCCGATGTATAATATATAAACTGATTTTCACTTTTCACTTTTCAATTTAATTAAGCTCCGTCTCGGTAATTTTCGATATAACTTTATATTTACAGCATAATACTTTTTAAATATATTTCAACATATTATAATTTTTGTCATTAATATAAACTAAAAAATATTAAACTCTCGCGGAATTTTTTTATCAAATTATATAATCGATCCCTCCGTCTCGGTAATTTGTTTGCCTTTAATTTGAATACTGCTCACGAAGATTAAAAAACATACACAAATCACCTAATAAAATGGAGAACAAGAAAACAAGATAAGAGTATACTTTATCATTTTTAGTGTCTTAATTTGTTATATAATAAGACGGTTCAATAGATATGTTTGATTCAACCACTTTAATCGTCAAAACAATAAATCTAATATTCAAATTCTAACTAAAACAAATTGTTAAAAAAAAACGAAAAAATGTTGTAATGAGGTCTTGAACACGGTACCTCTAACACGATCAATTCTCCCTTTGCACAAGATACCATCCTACCAAAGCCATAATTGGATTCTATTTGGTATATGAAAGTATTTATTGTATGTAGTACTCTTGGTTCATAATTATAGTTCCACAAAACATGCCTACTTCTATGAGTTTTATTTATTTATAATTATTATTAGAGTAAATTGATAACTCCTACCTTTTCTAATACAATTTTTTATAACTCCTACCTTTTCTAAATTTTTTTCAAAACTCCTACCTTTTGTACCATTTTCTTTCAAAAGTTATACCATTTTACTATAAATGACAAAAGAAAACTGAAACTTTGCTTTATAGGCTTCTTTAAATACCCATTATGCCCTTTTCCTCAATCTTTTTACAGCAACAATTACTTAACTAGTCACACATCTCATAAAATAAAACTGCAAAATCAAATTAATAAACACTTACATTACAACTGAAAATTTGTTGATGAAACTTCTCTCTTCTTTAGAATAAAAGTAATAATAATGGGCAAATGTTACTCATTGAGTTGATCTAACTGACTACATGGTCAGGAAACTTCACTCAACAAATTTGTTTCATGCACTGTAATTGTTTGACAAAAATACTACAAGTTTGACGACCCAAAACATAGACTTGAGAATCATTCGACTAAAAGAAGAGTCAAAATTACAATACTAAGGCTCATAACATCGCCTTCTCCTAGCTTGTTGCACTGAAATATCATTTGAAACACTTGCTAATTTTTATAGTGGACCGCGGGAGGAAACTTGGCTGCAACGTTGCACCATAGGAGCAACAACATTTTTATCAGCTTTTCTCTTCGCCACTTGTTCCCTTGACTTATTAGACCACTCCGATGTGCTTTGTGGCCTAGGAGGTGGTTTACTAATTTTCCTCTTTTCAATAGGAGGGTTCTTGCACGTCTTTGAGTTATGGCCTAGCTGGCTACATCTTCCACATGCCCTTTGCTTTCTCGCCCTTTTCACTTGGTTACTTGATCCTTCACCAACCTCTTTTCTCCTCTTTCGCAAAGTAGGTCTACCCGGCATCTTCCTAAATGGAGGTGGCGTAGGGGAAAGTAAATCAACTTTTTCCCAGTGGCTATTACCAGGCATTGCAGACACACAAACTTCATACGCCATCAGGTACTTTTTTTTGGAATATGCTTCATCAACATAAAGTTCCGGATCTCCCCTTCTTTTTAGAATACATGCCATAGCATGTGGGCAAGGTAGGCCTGACAAATCCCAATGAAAACAGCGGCATGTTCTTGCCTTCAAATTAACTACAACAATCTTACCTCCATAATCAACTTCATATTCATCTGGAATAGAATATATTACGTCACAAAATTTGGCCTCATTCTCAGCCCATTTCAAGTACTTACGCACATATGACATGATTTTTCCCTCAATGTTTTGCACTTCTTCTCTCTTTTCAGAGTTCTTTCCCATTACATAACGCCTTATCCACTCCATGAGCGTTAGGACAGGCTTGTCCCTTGCCTCTCTCAAAACAGCATTAAAAGATTCACACATATTATTGAGCAACATGTTGGACTTACAAGTAGTTGAGAAAGCATGCCTTGACCAGTGTTTAGACGGAATTGATACCAAATATGAATGTGCATCAGGATTCAAAGATTTGACGCCTTCCATATGAGCATCAAATTCAACCTATTTTAATAGAAAAAGGTGAATTAATGTCAATAAAAAGGATGAATTGATAGTATCATCTGAAAGGTATAATTAACACAACAAAGTTTAAGAGGCTTAAGTATCATACCTTTGAAGTTGATCTAGCAGCACTCCAAAATGCTTCCTTGTAAGCTTGGCCGGAAAATTGTAGCTTGAAGTTGGCCCATATGTGTCTCACACAAAATCTAATGTCCGCTTTTGGGGATACCTTGTTAAATGCATCCAATAATCCCTGCATATATTATGTTAGTACTTTAAATGCTCGGTATACATTTTTTTAATAAATTAATAAAAAGAAGTGGTACATACTAACCTTTTGTCTATCCGACATGAATGTCAACCCCTCCCCCATCAACCTTGCCAAGGTCCTCCACTAATAGGTTTAAAAACCACATCCAAGTCTGCCTATTCTCAACTTCCACAATAGCCCAAGCAACAGGATAAATGTTGTTATTTCCATCATGTCCAACAGCAACCCAACACATTCCCGGGTAAGCCCCTTTTAAATGGCATCCATCAACACCAAGTAAAGGCCTACACCCAGCTAAAAAACCATTCTTACAGGCATTTAAACAAATATACATCCTCTGAAAAAACGGGGGAGGTCTCTCAATATGCTCAACTACGACAATAGCTGATGACCCAGGGTTATACTTTCTTATTGTAGCTACGTAATCCCATACCCTTGCATATTGATCGGCACCATCACCATATATCATTAACTTTGCACGAGCTCTTGCTAACCAGCATTGACCATACTGAACTACCACTCCTAAATCCCTATAAACACGCTTCTGAAAACGTTTCAGCTTCCAATCAGGATTCTCCCTCCAATCCTCTAGATACCTCTCCGCAAGATACTCAGATGTGACCTTTTTGTTGTACCCAGTAAAAATACAGGAATGATTCAGATTCATCGCCTTAATCTGGAAAGTCTCTTCTTGCTTTAATTTCCTAGCATGCACCTTGAAGCTACACTTGTTATGCGCCTCACAATGGCAACCAACTACCTTTGCCTTGCGTTTGTCCCATGCACAGTTACATTTTTGTTTGCAGTAAGTTGTCACTCTAGCATTGCCACTATGTAAATAATAGTAATCATACCTATTCTCAATTGCATGATGCACCAACGCTTTTCTCAAAGTTTTGTTGTTAGCAAATTTAAGACCAACACACAATTTTATGTTCTTTTTGAAATCTATTTCTGGATTAAATACAGGGTACTCACTTCCATCGTCATCAGACCCCTCCAAACTTCTGAAATCATCAAAGTCATGTTCTTTTTCTTCCCTAAAATCCAGCTCTATATCATCTACTCCCATGAGACTTCTAACCTCTTTGGTATGAGATCTTCTAGCACTTTTTTGTAATGCACTTTCTACCTTTCCTAGTACAGAGCTCTCCTTATTTGTCTCATATAAAAGTTCACCCTCTCCATCTTCCTCCCCCAGTACATAGTCACAATCAGCGTCAGAAAATTCGGATTCGTCACTTATTTGACAATCATTCTCCCAATCAAACTCCATTATAGTACTTCTATCTTGAACATTGGTTATACCCTTCACATTTTGATTTTCCTTCTCATTTACAACTTTTCTCCATGACATCAATTTTGAGAGCCTTTGAGTTGGTGTTTTGTACGTAGGAAGTGTGTTTGAGGTTGAAATAGGTGATTGTGTTTGTGAATTGTAGGCACTAGCTGATTCCAACACACGAGGATTAGGTGATGTAGTAACATACATATTTAATCCATTACTTTCGTCTCTTGTCTCGATCATGTCAGCCATATCTTCATCACTTCTCATCCATGTTCTACCATATTTCATGTTTTTGTCTGCCTTTTTATACCATAATAACGAAATGTTATTTTCACCCACTAAGTTACTCACAACACTCATTAAGCTGCAGTAGGATAGCTTTTGAGTACATATGCCAGACATTATATGTAGCCCACCACCAATATATTCAACTTTACCATTTAAAGATTCAAAAGTTCCACCAAAATGCAAGCGGATATCAATAGTAGATGGTGTATCCATCCTACACAGTACATTTGAAATCTTATGTATTACGGACTAAATATACGATCAAAGCTAAATATACGACCATACAAGCAGGTAATTGAATAATGAAAAAGTAGAGAGGAAAACATATTATAATTTTCTAATCTCTCCAATAATTAACAAGGAATGTCAAGTTCATGTGAACAAATAATTAATATTGACAAATCTTCCGAGTTAAATAATACGAAGTAGAACAATATAAAAAGTTCAAATTTTGGGAAAACCAACCGTAGGGCTTTTGAGATAACAAATTCAACAGCCTAATCAAATAACTAATACATGCAATTAAAAAATTAAAAGGCAAAAATAACTATCCACAGCCTAAAGAAGATTATTAAAGTCAAATTAATGAAAAATAAAGTCATACTGTAGGATTCAAATACCTGAGGAAGTGCCGATTGTCAAAATTCAGACTTTGGGTAGTATGCTCTTAATGTAAAAAAAAAAACAAATTGTTAAATGGTTTTATCCTTCATATGCCAGAGGTAAGAACAAGGGTATTTTGGGATTTTTATGCCAGAGGAAGTGCCGATTTGAGATTTTTATTTTGATTCGCAATTGGTTTTGGGAAAAGTAGGTTTAACTATTGAAATCATAGCAAGGGTATTTTGGGAAGTAAAATAATTGTTTTTACTATAAATGTTATGTGACACCCTCAAATTTGCGGAAAGAAAAAGAAATTATTTAAATACATAAACGAAATATAATGATACATAACGAAGGTGTCATAACATAAAAAGGTCATTACAAAAACGGAAATACTATTATACAAAAGAAATCTACAAGACGGGAGACATATCTCCCGTTATAAATACGGAAATAAACGTGTATACAATTTAATATACAAAAATATGAACCGAATATAGGTCCAAGGTAAATACTTCACTCGCTA
>JAIUZE010026639.1:0-19384 GCA_022085475.1 Heliosperma pusillum | reverse complement strand
AAATAAATAGCAAATTAATCCCTAAAATCACGAAATTTGACCACAAACATTTTGCGGTCAGTAGGTATACATGCACCAAAAAGTTTTGCCAGAATCGTATTTTAACTCAAAATCTTTGATTTATTAGTTATCTTATAACTTTAATAAAAATGTCCAAACTGAACATGCATGCTACAAGCTAGCTCTGATACCACATGAAAGTCCATAGACCTTAATTAGACTCTTCTAATTAGTTGCAAAATTACTTGTTAATTTAGTATTTAATGATCTATGTAACATGCATGCAAATATAAAGACATTTATATAAAAGAAGAAATTTCCTCACATTGCTATGGAAATTAAATGGGCACAACAAGAACTCCTTCTTGTTGTTCTTGAGCTATAAATATGGATGAACAAGAAAAATCTCCAAAGTAGAAGATCTACTTCAATTTGCACCAAGATAAACCCAAATAATCTACCCTTATTATTAACTAGATAATAAGATAGATATTATACTACTAATATTATGACTATATTACTACACTAGTAATACTTAGTACTTCGTAAATATTAGTATTTGAGAGTTTTAGTGAGAGGAAGTATTTTAGAAAGAAGTATGACAATTGCACAAAATGAAGTAGTTGAATAATGAACAACAATTGCTCATTATAAGGCCATTTTGGCTGGTCCATATTAGTCCAAAAGGACTCTTATTTTGTTCAATTTTATCACATGCATTTGAGTGGAGTGTTGTAGTATATGTGATGATTATATTCTACTTGTTATGTCACTTTCAATAAGTAACTAAAGAGTAAAAACAAAAACAAAAATCATCACCTTTGAACTACAACATAACCGGCCATTTTGACCTAGTTGGATCCATTTTGATTTTTGATATTTGTCTCACAAATACTTATTGATCATATGGTTAATTATCTTGTATAATTAAGTGTTAATTTGATCATATAACAATTATATGACTCAATTAAATAAATAATATGTACTTAACATTTTAAGTAATATTTTACCATTATATCAATATATAATGGGTCCCACAAGGCTTAGTTAATTTATTTTACAACTCCTTGTAAATATAATTAACTAATTACCTCTATCTCAAAACCTCAACTAATTTAGTAATTTAACGATTAATTACTAAGTTAAATCTTATTTAATCGTATTAAAATAAGATAGAAATTTATTAGTCAATTATCGCATAATTGAAAAATAAGTTTAATCGAATTTGAGTTCTTAACTCAATTTCTAATAATTAACTCTCGTACATATCGAATATATGTAATGTACTAATTAACTGTATCGTATACAAATAATTAGTTACTATTTGGATTTCATCCTTTAGGTGTGACCGAAAGGGATCAGTTGATCACCGACGTCAAACGACAATAACGTCAAACTCTAGTTAGCCAACCGTTATTGATTTACGTTAATCAACTGACTAATCATATATGTAGTCAATAATTATCCCAATTATATTCCATAATAAGATTTATTATGTGGCGCACTATTGTGGAGGACACCTACTCCAACAAAAGGATCAACAATATTATCCTCTGTCCCAACTAGGGATGGCAGTGGGTCCAAGACCCGACCCAAACCCGCCGGGTCGGACCCTAATGGGTCGGGTATGGGTCTTAATTTTCAAGACCCGAACGGGTAAGGGTCGGGTATGGGTCTTGGATAATATTTTAGGATCCGGGTCCGGGTTTGTTTTGTAGGACCCGGACCCGACCCGTAGACCCGTATAATTTTTTTTTTTAAAAAAAACCCCTAAATCTATTGACAAACACAGCAGCCACACAATTCACAATTCAAAATACACAAAGACACAAAGACACAAACACATTACACAAGCCTATTCTCACAACTCTAACCCTAAATCCCCAACTTCTCACCTACCTCTAATCTAAACTGACGGCGGCCGCCGCCAACGGACGACGACGGACGACGGACAACGACAACGACGCAAAAGTAGCAGCAACCACAACAAGTTCGTCTTTTTGGTAATTTGTTGTTATAATTTGTTGTTATAATTTGTTGTTATAATTTGTAAATCTCGCAAAAGTAGCAGCAACCACGACGGCCGCCTACCTCTAATTTCTTTGTGTAGACTTTTTATTTCATTTGCGGTTTTGTAAACAATTTGAATGACTCTTTTGGACTTATGGTGTAATTTGAATGGCTACTAAGTGTGAAGTTTAAATTGTCAAAAAAATAAAATTACGGGTGCTTTCTCAACTAGACCCGCGGGTAGAATTGACCCGGACCCGGACCCGTTGGGTATGGGTATGGGTCCAATTATTTTGGACCCTTTAGGGTACGGGTCGGGTATGGGTCCAAGGTACGGGACACGGGTCCGGGTCCTATTGGACCCGACCCGGACCCGACCCGTTGCCATCCCTAGTCCCAACCTTACAAATCGCTATTTCTTTCCTATCAATATAATCTCTAATTACATGATATTTCCTGAGTACATGTCTAGATTTATTGCTAGATTTTGGCTCCTTTGCCTGAAAAATAGCCCCACTGTTATCACACAAAATAGTGATAGGATCAGCAATAGAAGGAACCACTTTTAATCCTTCCAAAAATTACCTAATCCAAACAGCTTCCTTTGCAGCTTCTGATGCTGCAAGATACTCAGCTTCCGTTGTAGAATCTGCAGTCACACTTTGTTTGAAACTCTTCCAGCTGACAGCACCACCATTCAACATGAATACATATCCTGATTGGGATTTTAAATCATCCCGATCTGTTTGGAAACTAGCATCCGTGTAACCCTTTACACGTAGCTCAGTATCACCTCCAAACACCAAAAATGAATCCTTAGTCCTTCTCAAGTACTTAAGGATATTCTTTACCACTATCCAATGACTCTCACCTGGATTAGATTGGTAACGACTCGTCATGCTCAAAGCATATGAGACGTGAGGACGCGTGCACATCATGGCATACATGATTGATCCAACTGCCGAAGCATATGGAATCACTTTTATGCGTTCAACCTCTGCGGGTTCACTTGGGCACTGAGTCTTACTCAAAGTGATTCCATGACCCATAGGTAGATAACCTCTCTTAGAGTTTGTCATTTTGAACCTATCAAGAATCTTATCTATATAAGCTTCTTGACTTAACGCTAATATCCTTTTAGATCTATCTCTATAGATCCTGATACCTAAGATGCGTTGCGCCTCTCCTAAGTCTTTCATTTGAAAATGATTTCCAAGCAACTCCTTCACAGAAGTGAGCATTGGAACATCATTTCCAATGAGCAATATGTCATCCACATATAAGACTAAGAATACCAATTTGCTCCCACTAAACTTCATGTACAAACATGGTTCCTCGACACTTCGAGAAAAACCGTTTTGTTTAATTACATGATCATTTTGATAAAAGTTGAATAAAATTTGACTAAGTTAAGTTTAAAGTTACATTTGTAAAGTATTTTCAAGGAATAATTTATGTAACTTTAATACATTACCACTGTAACTTCACTCTTTTGCGAGTGTAACTTTAACATTTTATAAGCTAAGAATGTAACTTTATTCAAATTTTTAAGTTAGTAATGTAATTTTAATTTAATTTTATGTAACTTTAGTACTATGTTACACAACTTTAATCAATGTTTTAGCAACTTTAGTCTAATTTGTCCAGTTTTATTAACTTTAGTCCTTAAGATGTAACTTTAGTCTTAATTTTGTGTAACTTAAGTCTTATAATATGTAACTTTAGTCCAAAGTGGCGCCACCACCAACAATAACAATACCACCAACAATAACAATACCACCAACAGCCACCAACAGCCACCCACAACCACCGCCACCACACCACCACCAACAACCACTCCCCAACCGAAAAAAATACAAATATAAAAATAAAAAACAAATCTGACTTTTGGGAAGACCGTTCTTGCATACTGCGCAAGCGGTTATTGATGTTGGGTTACGGACTCTGACTTTTCAAATAGGTGGGGAGAACCTAGTTTTCACGCAGTCTCATGCTAGTAAGGGTCCTATGCTTGTTTCACCATGTCACGCGCTTCCCTTAGCTGATATTACACCTGATTTATTGACGCATGACAAAGCTTCGGTTCCCATCGAGCCTATAGCTCCTGTCTGTGACATTCCCATTGCTACCGTAACACCTCCGCCCCAGCTTGGGAGCGAATTGGAGGAACGTGGTGTTGTGTGTTTTCTTACAGATCATAGAGCGGCAGCATTGGAGCTGGAAAAGGGAGAGCCAGGTTCGCGTGACGACATCAAGAAGAAGTCCAAGAAGGACAAAGGAGCTCGCATGTACTCGAGTGATTTCGAAGTGGAGCTAGCCTCCAAGAAACTATCGTACGTGTGGAGAAAGAAGTCGGAAATTGCCGCAGCTGAGGGTAATTCCGCAAGTCAAAGGCCTAACGGTGGCCTTGTCATGAAACTGTTTGGTTACTAGCCGGGTTTGCAACCCCGTGCAAATTGTAAATAACAATTTATCGCATTTTCATTAGACAATTAGACAATTAGACTATTTACTTAGATTAGACGTTAGATTATAATCCGTAGTTTAGATAAACAATTTATTTTTTTCTGTTAGACAATTTTTGGTATTTTTTGGGTTTCGTGTTGTATCGTCTTTGCAGGAAACTGAAGCGGGAAATCAATCGATCGAGTAAACTGTCATTCGATCGAAGAGATTTGTGGAAGACAAGAACCTCGATCGAGGAGAATTTAAAGCGTTCGAGAAGATTTCAAAATGATCGAATAACCTGAAGATCAAGAAAAGAAATCGCTCGATCGATTAAACCAGAACCGCTCGATCGAGTCGTTATGCCTGGAATAAGTTCTCGATCGAGTATAAATTCTACTCGATCGACTGAACTGACCAACCTATAAAAGGGAAGTCTTCGATCTCTCTTTCATTCTACTCGATCCAAGTCTATATTGTTCTTCAATTCTTCGATTTTCCTGCACTTCCTACCTGCAATTTGTGATAAATCCCCAATTAATTACCAATTACATTTACCCCAACTCTTTACTTTTGCAATTGATTGAAAAGCCCTCTCCCTTTCCCCTTTAATTTTGGTTATTTGGAGATTTCGTGAACTAGGGTTTGCTAATTCGATTCTTCGAATTTATTGATTAATTGCTATTTGTTCGGGTAATCTACAACAAGTAAGCATCTTCTCTCTAATTTACTAGTTAATTCGTAATCCCTTCCCCTTTTCCGATTCAATTAGGATTAGATATTGATTATAGGATTAATCTAGTAAATTAGATGTTATTGATTGGTTCTTGTTGATTTCTTTGTAGCTATGGCATCAAGCTCAGTCCCAAGTAAGTCCGCGCTTCCCGAGGTTGTCGCTGAAACGACGACTGAAGCAATTCCCGCTGCTGTTGTGACTGATACTGCTGTCACGGTTACTGAGACTGCTGCTGAGACAGTCTCCACGGAGCACACTGAGGCTCCGATTCCTGTCACTGTCACTGCTGAGACCGTTGTTCCAGTGACCATTGCTGAGGTCGCTCCACCTTCTAGTTCCACACTCGCTCCTAGTAAGAAGGCGTTGACCGCCAGTCAGCTAGCCGCGCAGAAGCTAGCTAGTACTCGAGGACAGGCACCACCGAAGGCTCTCAAGGCTGCTAGTCAGCCATCTGGCGCGGAGTCTCTTGGGCCACTACAAAGGATGAGGGAGGTACAATTCATTTCTAGTATTCACCGGAAACGGTTATCTTATTTACTTGACTCCCCCATCCATTTGAGTCGTTTTTTGCACCGTCCCGACCTAGAGGAGCTAGGTTTATTCACTGATGTTTGTTTGTTACTTAACGGGACGGGGATGTCGGGTTTGGCCTCGATGAGGGAGTATACATATCGCGTACCTACGCGTGAGTTTTTTAGTTCTTATACTTTTGAGTCCGATATGTATGCTACCTCACCGACTAGCGCTTGCATTCATTTCCGACTCTTTAATGAGTCGCATTCGTGGACCTTAGCTAGGTTTGAGGAGGTTTTGGGTCTTTCGAGTGACGGTCTTTTAGCAGCTCCTAGGAAGTTGTTGAGCCAGGTCTGGACCGCCCTCTCTCACACACCCTACGGCACTCGTAGGGTGGCCCACGTTCACCACCCTGCACTGCGCTATTTTCTGCGACTTCTAGGAGAGTCGATTTTTGCTAGGCCAGAACCCAACAACATTAACAACACTGAGTTAGCCATCTTGGCGGGGTACCTGAACATTGATAGCGGCACCCCGTTTTTCCTGAACATCGCTTACTTGGTGGCTCTTCATTAGAAGAAGTTAGAGTCTAGGGTGTCTAGCGCCGTAGTCTGTGGCGGTCTGGTCAGTAGGATTGGCCGCCACCTTTATTCAGACTTCCCTAGGACTCATACGCGCTTAGGACCTGGCGTCGATTTGGATATACCTGTCATGATTGGGTTTACTTGGATGACGGGCTCTGAGAGTCGGGTGTGGAAGATATGTGGTTCCACATTCGTCGTCTTACCTTGCCCTACATTGCCTTCTCTTTCACCTCTTACTACTGTGAGAGGGGTGAAACCCCCTCCCCCTGTCTACCAACTACCTTTCACCACTACACCTTCCTCTTCCACTAAGAAGAGGAAGAGAGCTTCCCCACAGGGGGAAGTTGGAGAGCTGTCGGGTTCTCAACAGGTGGGGCCGACCACTGTCACACCCCCACCTGTCACCACTCCACCTCCTGAGTCAGTTTTTCCGGCTAATTTTGTTTGTCCTCCCCTGTTTGAGACGCCTGAGGTCATGGACCAAGGGCATCGTGATGCTTTGCTACTTGAGATGCGCAGGGATATTGCACAGATGCGAAGGGATCAGGCCTTGGCTTTGTTCCCTATCTATGAGGACCATATCCGCAGAGGACGTCCCATTCCAGATGGATGACCTCACCCCTCATTCTACAGATACCCAGAGGGTGGGTATCCTTCACCATCTTCTTCTTCCTATTCTTCTGGAGAGGAAGAAGACGAGACGCCGGCACAGAGGGCCATGAGGGAGCGTGCGAAGTTGGCAGCTAGGAGGCTAGCTCAGGAGGAGGAGAGGGACCCGACGTATATGGTAGAGGAAGAGGAGACTACTGGGATGAGGTGATATTAGCTCCCCAGTTTGATGCTGGTTTGGGGAAGCTTTGTTTTGTGAGTTTTTCTGTTCCTTTTGTTTTTTTTCCATTCTTCAGATATTCATCCCTTAGGAACATGAATTAGGTTGTTTTTTTTCCCTTTCCCTTATATGCTGTTGTGCTTTAGCCAATGAGGACATTGTCTGTTTTGGTTTGGGGAGGTGTTTTACATCCTTTTGCGTCTGCATTTGCATTTGTATTGCATTCACGTTTACATTCCTGTTAATTAGAAATTTTTTGAAAAAAATCAAAAATATCACGTTTATTTTTGCATTTAGTTGAGTCGGATTGGAGTCTTGTTCATGATGAAATTGCACTACAAGTCTATTTTATGCTATTCCTTGCACCTTTCTTGACTTACTTAGTAAAATCGAAGTAGTGAACTATTGAATTTTGTCTTGGAATTTAAATTTGATTATTAGACTTGACTTAACATTTTGGCAAACTACTTATATATTCTGAGTTTTAGAGCCTATAACTGGTGACATCCATGACCAGTTCATCTATGAATGAGAGTAGTTACTCCCCACATCTCGTGTCATTTGCTTGTATATGAATTTTGATTTCTTATTGCCTGCACGCATTGGGTTTGTGGTCGGTATTACGTGTTTTGAGAATAGTTGCATCTCCCTTTTCCTCATTTTACCCCATTAACTCCACATAAAGCCATATCTGCCTGTTGCCCTTAACTACATTCCAAACTGAGCCTACCTTTGCCGAGCTAGTTTAGTAGTCGAGGTATATTCTACCGTAGTGTCAGCGTTTGGCTTGTTATCATTGATTGGAGTGGGTTTTTTGTGAGAAAAAAAAGAGAAGTATTTAATTGTGCCTCGATCTAGTAGATTTTAGCTCGATCGAGCAGATGTTGTTGTAAGTTGCCTCGATCGAGTGACTTATTCCACTCGATCGAGAGGTTATTCCTCGTGAAGCCAAAAAAAGAAAAGAAAGAAAAAATGAAAAAATATATTGAAAAAATAATTGGCTGAAGTTTTATTGTTTACACCTCCTGTGCTTATCATTATTTTGTCGAGGTGTTTTATGGGATTTGTGACGTATATACCTATATATGTTAAGGCATCGAGCTTAATTCTTGATGGTTGGAAGAATGGAACGAGTTCTATTGCGGTCTTGTTAGGAACTAGCTTGGCTATTTACCCTCACATTTCCATTAATTGTTTTGCCCTTCTTACCAATTAGCCTCACAAATCCATATTTTTGAAAATGTTCGGCACGTGATAGTCCTTGAACGGTGGTTGTGCGTGTGTACGGTGCTTGAATCATCTTTCATATTAGTTAGCAATGCATGCTGTGTCGGTCATAGTCTAGGTGAGTGACTATGTTTTCTTCTCTCTTTCTTATACATATTTACTTACCATTTGCTTGTTGAGAGAAGAGTGACCCGTGAGAGTCCGGATTTGTTTGAGTCTTGCAAGGTCGAAAGTCTAATTTATTTCCAAGATTGTATAAATTCGTTCACTTTTGTATTAAGCTTTGTAGCGATTGAATGAGTGCATTGAACGGTCTAACATTGACTTGTAGCTAGCTCTGAGACTTACTCCATTTCCCTAGGTTTATTTTGTTCCATATAGCTGCATTTAGTTTGCTTGAGGACAAGCAAAGGTTTAGTTTGGGGAAGTTTGATGCGTGTATTTTATATAGACTTTCTAGTCCATTTATGCACGCATTTATATGTCATTTAGGTGATATTATATCATCATATGCCCTTATTTGGCTACTTTGTACTTTCATTACTATTTTGTAGGTACAAGCTGCGTAGTAGCGGAAACCGAGCCAAAACAGTCCACTTTGCATGCATTTAGGAGAATGGAAGGAACGGAACAGAAGCTCTTGCATGGGGAAGAGTGAAACCGCTCGCAATCAAGTCCAAAGCTATGTCCAACACTATGTGCCATGCCAAGAGACCTCGATCGATTATATATTTGGTCGATCGAGGAGAGTTGAAGTGAAGAGTTCCTCGATCGAGCTGTCCTGTGCTCGATCGAGTGGTAGCCGCTAAAGTTGCTCGATCGAGTAGAACTGTTACTCGATCGAGTGATTTCCTCCAATAAAGTCCTCGATCGAAGGGTATTTTCCCTCGATCGAGTGGATCCTATCACGGGCTTTAAGTCCATAGCTTAATTAGGGTTTAGAGTCGTGTTAGACATTATATGACTCTTATTTACGTCATTATTATTCAGTTATTATCATTCAGTAATTAGCAGACATTAATCTTTCATTAGTTTCTGAACTCTTTAATCTTTAGTTTACATTCGGGTTTATCGACGTGGATTGTTCTTTACGCCGGATTTGCTAAGATTGTAAACTACTTTCTCTCTTTTATTCTTACCTTCGTTTTAGTCTTAATTACTGTTTACTCTTCTTAAGTGCTGCGTTATTATTGTTTATGCTTGTTAATTACGATTTTATTATGTCATATGTTCAATCGTCTTTATTAGCATCGTTAATAGCATGAGTAGCTAATTCTCTTGTATGTTAGGATGAGGGAAACTGTAGTAGAGGCATGTTAGGATAGATTATTTTAGTTAGTCTTGAATATGAGAATCAGTCTAAGCAATTTAATTGAGGTTTAGTCGAATGAGTGCACGCAGGAGACTGGCTATGTAGTTAACCCCGACCTGGATCGAGAGATTGGAAGGGAAGGCTTGCTTAGAATTGATAGGTGACTCCTAAGAGGACGAGAGTTAATTAGGAAAATCCCTAGGGTGGTTTGAGACCGAAAGGAGAAAACCATTGCTCTTCTCATTGATAGATTGACTGACTTAGTTGACCTGTAGATGCCGATACTGCAGCGAACCGAATCCTAGCATATTCTCTCTTTATCTGATTTTTTCCATATTTATTTCTATCTTTATTTCTCTTCCTTAATCTTATTTAGTTTAGTTAAAACTTTTTCAAAACCCCCTAGATTGTTATTGGCAGATTTAGATTTCAGTTAGTTAGTTTCCTCCCTGTGGAGATCGACCCTACTTCCGCTATCTTCTTAGTTAGTAGACTTAGGTTTTATTTTTGGTGTATAACGACCACATCATTAATGTCGCTAAGACTGAGGTTTTTTGGCCTACTGAGATCACCGGAGTCGACTTCCTGGTGTTTTCCCTCCTTTCATTGCTCGGCCTTTGCGTGGTGTGTCGGTTTTGGGTGGGCCTGTCAGTACTTGCCCTAGTTTTGGCAGTGAGCTTGTGGCGAAGAGAGTGACTAAGACCATCGAGCTTATGGATTTAGTTGCTAGGATTGAGGACCCACAATGTAAATTGCTTCTGCTTAGAGCTTGTACGGGTATATCTAACCTCTACTTTACCCTCCGTACATGTTCGCCGAGAGTTTTTGGGTCTTCCCATTTTCGTTTTGATGCAGCACTTCGTTCTAGTTTGGAACGCATTGTCACCGCGTCTGGGCCTGGTTTTGGGGATTGGCAGTGGCGCCTTGCCACTTTCCCTTTTCATCTTGGTGGGCTCGGTGTTTATGCTGCCGGGGATGTTTTGCACTATGCTTTTTTGGCGTACCGTTTGCAGTCTGCTGATTTGCAGGCTAAGCTACTACGGCCTTCTGGTATTGTGGATAGTACAGGTCCTACTTTTGACAATGCCTTGCGGGTGTTTTTGGATAGTACAGGTTCTACTTTTTTATGTGATCCTAGTGAAATCGCTGCCCCTAAACTTATGAAGAAACTGGCAGATATATATTTCGCGAGGATTGGTGCTACTGCAGAATCTGTTTACTCTTTGACACCGCGTCAGCTTGCGTTGTGGAATTCTCAGCTTGGTGCCCACTCCTCTGATTGATTCCGTGCGGTTCCTATCTCTGGGTTGGTTCAGACTATGAACGGGAGGACTTACCGTAGTGTGTTGGGATATCGTCTGGGTGTTCCTTTATTCGTGGTATCTAGGCCTTGTCCTGCTTGCTCTGGGTTTTTGCTGATGATATTTATGGGGACCACATTGTTTCTTATACTGGCACTGTGGGCGTTAAGCATCGGCATAACTTCGTCCGTGACACCTTATTCGACATTTGCTATTGGTATGGAATTTCTACGGGTAGGGAGGTGGATATCGGTTTAGTTTAGGGACATGGCGGCTCTCTTCGTCCTGCGGATTTGCTGCTCTATTTCAGAGACAGAGGGCGTGATGTGTGTGTTGATTTGACATGATCCTCTCCCTTGACACAGACTGGGATGACTGATTTTGTGCCGGGACGGGTTGTCGCGGATGCTGCTCAGTGCAAATGTGCTAAGTATGGGGATTTATGCGCGGCTGCTGGTTATGGTTTCCTTCCCTTCTCTTTCTCTTCGCTTAGGGAGCTGGGCTCGGATGCTGTTGACTTGCTCAAGTGGATCCAGAAGTTCTCGGTATCTCAGGATGCTGGGGCTCGGGTGACCGCTTATATCTTTACTAGGATTAGCTTTGCTATAGCTAAGGGGGTGGGGGCCCAGATTGTCTCTCGGCTCCTCACCAACTTCATGTAAAACTTTCATTTTATTTTAATGAAAGCTGCGCGCATCTTTTTTTTTTAAAAAAAAAAAATAAAAAAAAAAAAAAAATAATAATAATAATAATAATAATAATAATAATAATAATAATTATAATTATAATAATAATTATAATAATAATTATTATAATAATAATAATAATAATAATAATAATAATAAAAACTGCGTGCATCCTTCTATATAAAAAAAAGAAATAAAAATAATAATAATAATAATAATAATTTATAGAAGAAAAATTTATTGAAGAGTTAAGAATGATTAACACCTAAGAGGGGGAGTGGGTGAATTAGGTGTACTTTTAAAAATTTCTACTTAACTTGGTTATTTCTACTTAACTTGGTTTTGGATGATGTGGTTGAATCTCCTAGTGACCTCTCCTGCTTGGTTCGTATGCTTGTGTTGCCTCTCTGTCTACTTAAGACCTTCGTTCCTAGGAGTAATCTTGAGTGTCGGACTGCTGTTAGGCGACAGCGTCAGGAGGAGAGTATTACCAGGGCTATTCTTGCTTGGGGGGTGCCTGGAGGGAGTTTGCAGCTTTTGCAGGAGTGTTTGGCTGAGGTTCCTCCTTCTTTTCATGTAGAGGAGGACCTGGATTTGAGTGTGCTTAACCTCCGCCAATGTCGGCGGAAGATTTGTGATGGCCACTATTCTGCTGCTGTTAGGGTGCTTTCTTCTTCTGGCGTCGCCCCCTACTCTGATGCCACTCTTGAGGCTTTACGAGAGAAGCACTCGGTCGCCTCATCTCCTTCCTTGCCTCCTTTGCCAGTGGACCATCATTCTCTTGTTGCCTCTTCGGCTGTGGTTTTAGATATGATTCGTAGTTTCCCTCGTGGCACTTCTTGCGGGAGGGACAGTTTTCGTGCCCAACACCTTATGGACTGCTTGAGTGGCGCTGCTGTGGCTATCTCTGATGATCTGATCGCTTCTATTTCTAGGGTGGTCAATCTTTTTCTTGAGGGCAGATGTCCACTAGCTCTTGGTGAGTACATTGTCAGCGCTGCGCTCACGCCTCTTGTTAAACCTGGTGGTGGTGTTCGTCCCATTGCTGTTGGTACTGTTTGGAGACGTCTTGTTTCTAAGGTAGGTGCTTGTTTGGCTGGTCCTTCTTTGTGTTCTTATTTTGATGGTCTTCAGTTTGGGGTAGGGGTGTCCGGTGGAGGAGAGGCTGTCTTGCATGCCTTGAATCGGTTCATTGAGGCTCGTGGTGGGGATGTGGGGCTTTCTATGTTGCTGGTTGATTTCCAGAATGCTTTCAACCTTGTTGATCGTGTAACCATGCTTCTGGAAGTTCGCCGTCGTTGCCCGATTCTTTCCCGTTGGGTGGAGTTCTGTTACTCTCGTCCTGCCCGTCTTTTTTATGGGGAACATTGTTTGTGGTCTTGTCAGGGAGTCCAGCAGGGTGATCCTTTGGGCCCCTTGCTTTTCGCTTTGGTTTTGCATCCCTTGGTGTGCAAGATACGAGACTCTTTTGATTTGAGTTTACAGGCTTGGTACTTGGATGATGACACCATTGTTGGGGATACTTTGGAGGTGGGGAAGGTGTTGGATTTGATTATGACGGATGGTCCTCAGTTTGGTCTCCATCTTAATGTCGCTAAGACTGAGGTTTTTTTGGCCTACTGAGGATCCCCGGAGTCGACTTCTTGGTGTTTTTCCTCCTTCTATTGCTCGGCCTTTGCGTGGTGTCTCTGTGTTAGGTGGGCCTGTCAGTACTTGCCCTAGTTTTGGCAGTGAGCTTGTGGCGAAGAGAGTGACTAAGACCATCGAGCTTATGGATTTGGTTGCTAGGATTGAGGACCCGCAATGTGAGCTGCTTCTGCTTCGAGCTTGTACTGGTATTTCTAAGCTCTACTTTACCCTCCGTACTTGTTCCCCGGGGATCTTTGGGTCTGTCCATCTTCGTTTTGATGTAGCACTTCGTTCTAGCTTGGAACGTATTGTCACCGCGTCTGGGCCTGGTTTTGGGGATTGGCAGTGGCGCCTTGCCACTTTCCCTTTTCATCTTGGTGGGCTCGGTGTTTATGCTGCCGGGGATGTTTTGCACTATGCTTTTTTGGCGTCCCGTTTGCAGTCTGCTGATTTGCAGGCTAAGCTTCTACGGCCTTCTGGTATTGTGGATGCTGGTCCTACTTTCGATGATGCCTTGCGGGTATTCTCTGAGACTACAGGTTCTGCCTTTTTTGTGATCGTCCTAGTGAAATCGCTGCCCCTAAACTTATGAAGAAACTGGCAGATATATATTTTCCGAGGATTGCTGCTACTGCGGAATCTGTTTTCTCTTTGACACCGCGCCAGCTTGCGTTATGGAAGTCTCAGCAGGGTGCCCACTCCTCTGATTGGTTGCGTGCGGTCCCTATCTCTGGGTTGGGTCAGACTATGAATGGTAGGACTTACCGTAGTGTGCTTGGGTATCGACTGGGTATTCCGTTATTCGGGGTATCTAGGCCTTGTCCTGCCTGCTCTCGGGTTTTTGCTGATGATATTTTTGGGGACCACGCTGTTTCTTGTACTGGTACTGTGGGGGTTAAGCATCGGCATAACCTCGTTCGTGACACCTTATTTGACATCTGCTATAGGGCTGGTATTTCTACGGGCAAGGAGGTTGATATCGGTTTGGTTGACGGGCATGGCGGGTCTCTTCGTCTTGCGGATTTGCTACTTTATTCCTGGGACAGAGGGCGTGATGTGTGTGTTGATTTGACAGGGTCTTCCCCCTTGACTCAGACTGGGATGTCCGATTTTGTGCCGGGACGGGTTGTCGCTGATGCTGCTCAGCGCAAATGTGCTAAGTATGGAGATTTATGCGCGGCTGCTGGCTATGGTTTCCTACCCTTCTCTTTCTCTTCGCTTGGAGAGCTGGGCTCGGATGCTGTTGACTTGCTCAAGCGGATCCAGAAATTCTCGGTATCTCAGGATGTTGGGGCTCGGGTGGCCGCTTATATCTTTACTAGGCTTAGTTTTGCTATAGCTAAGGGGGTGGGGGCCCAGATTGTCTCTCGGCTCCCCACCAACTTCTTGTAAACTTTATATTTTATTTTAATGAAAGCTCCACGCATCATAATAATAATAATAATAATAATAATAATAATAATAATAATAATAATAATAATAATAATAATAATAATAATAATAATAATAATAATAATAATGCGTTTGTGGTTTCATATCCTTGGCGTTGCAGGAGTTCTCTGTTTTTACGAGCGTCGGCGGCGGTGTTTTCGTTTGCTCCTTTTCCTGCCTGCGTGTGGGGTGTTTGTGGGGGGAGTCGCTGTCGGAGAGTCGCCGTCGGTGTTTGGACATGTCTTCTGTCGTGGCCTCTAGGATTGGTTTGGTGTTTTGTGCGTTTTCTTTTGGTGGATGGTGGGCTGCCAGTTTCTAACTGGTGGTGCTCGTCCGGTGATGTAGCCTTGGGTGCTCCGGTGATTCTGGGTTGTGGCCGGTGTTGGTGGTCATGGTGGTGGCTGGTTGTGGGCTTTACGTGAGCCGTGGCCATGCATGGGTGTTGTGTCATTAGGGTTTCTCATTCTTTTTAGGTTTTATTTTCTTTTTCTTTTTCATTATCATGCCTGTTTTAGTACGTTTTCATTGTCCTTTTTCGAGTATTCATGATTGTCCGGATGGCCGTGGTAATGGTCTTACTAAGGCCGCGTGGCAGAATCATTTTCAGGATCGTCATTGTCAGGAAGATTCTTTGGGGCTTACACGTCATACTCTTTCTAATAGTCCGACGGTTTTCTCTAATGCCGAGATTACTTTGAAGCGGATGAGGCTTTGGTTGTGTGGGGAGTGTTTTAAAACCCATACATTTCGCTCTAGGTGTCGGCATAGTCGGGGGGATATTATTGAGCTTCCGGATTGTGGCGATGGTATCGTTAGCTTTATTATTCATGGTATCCCTCCACCTCCGGCTCCGTCTCCCTCGGTTCTCTCTTCTGATGATGGGGTTGAGCTTGTTCAGTGGTCCGTGTCTTCGCTTGATTGTTTATTAACTTTAGGCCTTCGTACCGTGAAATCTATTCCTCCTAAGTGCCGGCTTGGGTTTGCTCGGGTTTTGAAGGAGGTTTTGGATGATGTGGCTGACTCTCCTGGTGACCTCTCCTGCTGGGTCCGTATGCTTGTGTTGCCTCTTTGTCTGCTTAAGACCTTCGTTCCTAGGAGTTATCTTGAGTGTAGGACTGCTATTAGGCGACAGCGTCAGGAAGAGAGTATTACCATGGCTATTCTCGCTTGGGGGGTGCCTGGAGGTGGTTTGCAGCTTTTGCGGGAGTGTTTGGCTGAGGTTCCTCCCTCGTTTCATGTGGAGAAGGATCTGGATTTGAGTGAGCTTAACCTCCGCCAATGTCGGCGGAAGATTTGTGATGGCCATTATACTGCTGTTGTTAAGGTGCTTTCTTCCTCTAGCGTCGCCCCCTACTCTGATGCCACTTTTGGGGCTTTGCGGGAGAAGCACCCGGTCGCCCCATCTCCTTCCTTGCCTCATTTGCCTGTGGATCATCATTCTCTTGTTGCCTCTTTGGCTGTGGTTGTGGATATGATTCGTAGTTTTCTGCGTGGCATTTCTTGTGGGAGGGATGTGTTTCGTGCCCAACACCTTATGGACTGTTTGAGTGGCGCTGCCGTGGCTATCTCTGATGATCTGATCGCTACTATTACTAGGGTGGTCAATCTTTTTCTTGAGGGCAGATGTCCACTAGCGCTTGGTGAGTACATTGCCAGCGCTCCACTCACGCCGCTTCTTAAACCTGGTGGTGGTGTTCGTCCTATTGATGTTGGCACCGTCTGGAGATGTCTTGTTTCTAAGGTAGGTGCTTGTTTGGTTGGTCCTTCTTTGTATTCTTATTTTGCTGGTCTTCAGTTTGGGGTTGGAGTGTCCGGTGGAGGAGAGGCTGTCTTGCATGCCTTGAATCGGTTCATTGAGGCTCGTGGTGGGGATGTGGGGCTTTCTATGTTGCTGGTTGATTTCCAGAATGCTTTCAACCTTGTTGATCGTGTAACCATGCTTCTGGAAGTTTGTCGTCGTTGCCCGATTCTTTCCCATTGAGTGGAGTTCTGTTACTCTAGTCCTGCCTGTCTTTATTATGAGGAACATTGTTTGTGGTCTTGTCAGGGAGTCCAGCAGGGTGATCCTTTGGGACCCTTGCTTTTCGCTTTGATTTTGCATCCCTTGGTGTGCATGATACGGGACTCTTTTGATTTGAGTTTGCAAGCTTGGTACTTGGATGATGGCACCATTGTTGGGGATACTATGGAGGTAGGGAAGGTGTTGGATTTGATTATGGCAGATGGTCCTCAGTTTGGTCTCCATCTTAATGTCGCTAAGACTGAGGTTTTTTGGCCTACTGAGGATCCCCGGAGTCCACTTCCTGGTGTTTTCCCTCCTTCCATTGCTCGGCCTTTGCGTGGTGTCTCTGTTTTGGGTGGGCCTGTCAGTACTTGACCTAGTTTTGGCAGTGAGCTTGTGGCGACGAGAGTGACTAAGACCATTGAGCTTATGGATTTAGTTGCTAGAATTGAGGACCCACAATGTGAGTTGCTTCTGCTTAGAGCTTGTACGGGTATATCTAAGCTCTACTTTACCCTCCGTACATGTTCGCCGAGAGTCTTTGGGTCTGTCCATCTCGGTTTGATGCAGCACTTCGTTCTAGCTTGGAACGCATTGTCACCGCGTCTGGGCCTGGTTTTGGGGATTGGCAGTGGCGCCTTGCCAGTTTCCCTTTTCATCTTGGTGGGCTAGATGTTTATGCTGCCGGGGATGTTTTGCACTATGCTTTTCTGGGCCTTTTGGTATTGTGGATGCTGGTCCTACTTTTGATGATGCCTTGCGGGTGTTTTCGGAGACTACAGGTTCTACTTTCTTACGTGATCCTAGTGAAATCGCTGCCCCAAAACTTATGAAAAAATTGGCAGATATATATTTTGCGAGGATTGCTACTACTGCAGAATCTGTTTACTCTTTGAGAGCGCGTCAGCTTGCGTTGTGGAAGTCTCAGCGTGGTGCCCACTCTTCTGATTGGTTGCATGCGGTTCCTATCTCTGGGCTGGGTCAGACTATGAACGGGAGGACTTACCGTAGTGTGTTGGGATATCGTCTGGGTGTTCCTTTATTCGTGGTATCTAGGCCTTGTCCTGCTTGCTCTCGGGTTTTTGCTGATGATATTTATGGGGACCACGCTGTTTCTTGTACTGGCACTGTGGGGGTTAAGCATCGGCATAACCTTGTTTGTGACACCTTATTCGACATTTGCTATAGGTCTGGTATTTCTGCGGGTAGGGAGGTGGATATCGGTTTAGTTGACGGACACGACGGATCTCTTCGTCCTGCGGATTTACTGCTTTATTCCTGGGACAGAGGGCGTGATATGTGTGTTGATTTGACAGGGTCTTCCCCCTTGACACAGACCGGGCTGGCCGATTTTGTGCCGGGACGGGTTGTCGCTGATGCTGCTCAGCGCAAATGTGCTAAGTATAGGAATTTGTGCGCGGCTGCTGGATATGGTTTCCTACCCTTCTCTTTCTCTTCACTTGGAGAGCTGGGTTCGAATGCTGTTCACTTGCTCAAGCGGATCCAGAAATTCTCAGTATCTCAGGATGCTGGGGCTCGGGTGGCCGCTTATATCTTTACTAGGCTTAGTTTTTGTATAGCTAAGGGAGTGGGTGTAACAACCCGAAAAGTACCCAATTTTTCTAGTAAAATGTCTTACGGATACTTTTCAGCAAACTTAAGGTTTTAAAATAGAAATTTTTGTCTCGAGTCGTATTTTGAAATTCCGAGTTCGTATTTGGAATTTCTGGGAGATTCCATGAGAATCCCGTTTTTAAGTCAACTTTGACTTTCGTTGACTTTTCCCGACTCGCCTTGTAATTTTGAAGACCGAAATTTTATTTAAAAAAATAAATATTTTAATTTATTTTTATTAAGATTTATTTAGATTTATCATAATTTAATATAATTATTTTGAATTTATTCGGAATTTAAAGAATAACTTTTACGGTTTAATCCCGAACATCATTTAACTATTCCCGAATCATCGTAAATCACGAATTCAAAACCCGAAACCCGACTTTGGCATGAGTCACACGCCCATGTCATCTTTTTCCACTCACAATTAGATCTTTTAATTGTTTCGATTAAACTAATACAAATATCTTAGATATTTGTTACTTTATCGATCCGTTAACGAAAATTACGCAAAGCGCTCAAAAACAGATCCGACTACTACCCATTTCTCACGGCTCTTTCCCCTCTCTTAGGCCTTGATATTTTCCTTTCTTTTCATTACAATAACATAATATCTTGATATTTAGTTTAATTAACTTAATCTCAAATTATATTTAATCAATTACCGTAATATAATTATTAAACCCGAGTCAATTCCGTAATAACAATTTCAAAACCCGACTCATTATTTCTTCTATAACTACACGGCTCACACACCCCACTTTACTCACTAACAACTTTTCATTTTACAATCAATCAAATTAAGATCTAATTAATCGTTCTTCATCGTTCTTCATTCGTTCTTCGTCGTTCTTCATCCGTTCTTCGTCGTTCTTGAGCAAAACCTTCATAAAACCTTCATTTCTTACTTAAATCCGTCCTAACTTATATTTCTAGGATCTCCTCTTCGCTCCCCATCTTCAAGTACGTTTTATTTTAAATTCCGACAAAATCGTTTTCAACACTTTAATTATGGAAAATCATATTTTAAGTTCTAATAATGTTTTTCTTGTCATTTCTTTA
>JAIUZE010026638.1:0-10913 GCA_022085475.1 Heliosperma pusillum | reverse complement strand
TTTACGATGACGCGGGAATAGTTAAATGACGTTCGGTTAAAACCGTAAAAGTTATTCTTTAAATTCCGAATAAATTCACAATAATTATATTAAATTATGATAAATCTTAATAAATCTAAATAAAAATAAATCAAAAATATTATTTTTTTAAATAAAATTTCGGTCTTCAAAATTACAAGGCGAGTCGGAAAAAAGTCAACGAAAGTCAAAGTCGACTTAAAAGTCAAGAAAAGTCAAAGATGACTTAAAAGTCAAGAAAAGTTTATGACGACTTAAAAGTCAAGAAAAGTCAATGACGACTTTAAAAAGTCAAGAAAAGTCAAAGACGACTTAAAAGTCAAGAAAAGTCAAAGATGACTAAAAACGGGATTTTCATGAAATCTCTCAGAAATTCCAAATACGAACTCGGAATTTTAAAATACGACTCGAAACAATAAATTCTATTTTAAAAACTTAACCTTGCTGGAAAGTATCCTTAAGAAATTTTACTAGGAAAAATGGGGTACTTTTCGGGTTGTTACAGGTCAGCCGTCTGGGACCTCATACCCAAGAAATTCATCAACACTCATCAACAATCATCAACAATCATCAACAAACATCAACCATTATCAACAAACATCAACCATCATCAACAATCATCAACAAACACAAATTCTAAAGCTACTCATCCAATTCTAACCACATTTACTAACATCAAACCACATTAAATACATAATAATCGTCACTTAACGTTGGGTAACATCAATTAAGGCATTAAAACACGTATTGATATCGAGTAACCCTTCACCGTTACTTTTGTGCGTCTTCAATCGTCTTCTAGGTTTTCCTCCACGAGATAGTAATCCTTGTCGGGGTCTTGAAGGTCTCCACCTACACAAAGACGGTAGTTTTATTACCACACAAGATAGAGGAGGATAAGAGAGGAAGATTATGATGAAAATCAAGAGATTTGGGTGAGGAATGGATGGGTTGAGTGAAGCTTGAGTTGATCAAAAATGGTGGTTAGGGTTTTGGTGGTTTGTGAGAGGTAGAAGAGGGTAAGTGGAAAATGGGGAAAAAGCCCAAAATGGCTTAAGGCGTAACCCATACGGAATTTCGAGTAGAGTCCGAATACGGACTAGGATTTGCTAAATTAGACACGGAAGACTAAGTTCTAATCTAAATCTAAAATTACGCTAATTAATAATAATATAATATTATTAAAATAAAATAGGGTACATTTGCGGGTGTTACATTAATGGTGAAGAACTGCCTTATAGAAGCTGTCAAACAAAGAGATACATCACCAAAGTCATGTTCATGTGTGCAGTAAGTAGGCCTATATATTCACAAGATGGGGAGTTGTTGTTTGATGGGAAAATTGGAATGTTCCCTTTCACAAAACATGACCTGCAACAAGGGGTAGTAGAAACAGACCAAGGGGGACTTTCGAGACAAAACCCATTAATTCTATCACAAAGGAAGTTACAAAAGCATGTCTTATTGAGAAAGTTATACCAACAATTAAGAGTAAATGGCTAGAAGGTTTAATTTAAGTAAACACATTTTCATTCAACATGACAATGCGAGGCCTCATATCAACAATAACGATCCTGACTTTAAGGCTGTTGCAAACTCAGATGGTTTCAAGATTGAGTTAGTTTTCCATCCTCCTAACTCACCCGACTTAAACTGTAATGACCTTGGGTATTTTAGGGCATTACAGTCGTTACACGCAGAAAAAGCAGCCTAAACAGTAGATGAACTAGTAAATTCAGGGATGCAATCTTTTGTTGAATACAGTCCAACAAAACTGAACAACATTTTCTTAACATTACAATCAATAATGGTGGAGATTATGAAGGTAAAGGGTCATAACAACTTTGCAATCCCACATATGAAGAAAGGTCATCTTGCTACCCTTGGCATTTTACCAAGAAACTTAATGGTTAATGAAAACTTGGTCAGAGAATGTGTTCAATATTTTCAAGTAATAGGGCAAACACAAGGTCTAGAGCACCTAATTACTGAATTAGAATGTTGATTGTGTATTAAAGTTGACTACAGGCTAAACAATTTTTATACAACAAAATTGTTTAAGCTGTAATCAAATTTTGAACAATGATATGCAATGTAATATTTAAAGTTGAATGCAATGCTTAATCTTCAATGCAATGTTTAAAGTTAAATGCAATGTTTAAATTTGAATGCAATGTTATAATTAAATGCAATGCTACAAAAATGCAGTAATACAACATCTCTCGGGCGATTATGGCCTCATCATTGAGTTGTATAAAGTAGAACGCGTCCTACATACACACCAAATTCAGGTAGACCATGCTATGTCCACAAAATAACAATAATGAGTTAGGCAAAAGCTAATACAACCAACATCAATGGCTGATAAACCATATTATACCGTATTAATGTAATTGAAATGGTTTAGCACACACCATGAATTGTAGACCATGTGGCGGCCTTACTAATTTCACTAAATGGCCACTTACCTTTACTTAATCTTAAATACTAACAACTCTCAAACCATTAAGGTATTGTCATCATCGAGCTCTAAACAAGTCAGTGTCAACACACCATGAATTGGTAGACCATGGTATGCAATGCAATGTTACAACAACTCTCAAGCCTAAATGGCCTCATAATTGAGATGTGTAAAGTACTTAGGCCTCCTACATATACACCAAGTTAATTGGTAGACCATACTCAGGCTAGGAATACAAAAGACTGAGCACACACACCAATAGTTTGGTAGACCATGTGGTGGCCTCAGCACTCAATCAAAATGACCTAAATATTGTTATACTCCCTGCACTCAACTCCACATTAAACATGTTTTAAATGCAAGAGGCTCTCAAACCACTTAGGTATTATCATCACTGAGCCACATGTCATGCTGCATCCTTACATACACTCTCAGGCTGAAATGGACTCATCATTGAGTGTTGTTAAATAACAAGGTCTCCTACACATACACCAACTATGGTAGAACATGCTAAGTTCATGATTTTAAAAGACTTAACACACATACCCATAATTTGGTAGACCATGTTGGAGTAAGTGTCCTCAACAATAGTGCGATCACTTAATTAAATCTCATTAACAAGAATACAAAGGGATGGTTAACATTATAGTCAACTGATCCACATTAATCGGTAATGATTGGCTTACTAGAGTTTGACATTACTGTCGTATGACGGTGGTGATCAGTTGATCCCTTGCGGTCACACCGAAAGGACGATTCCCAAATCATAAAATTAATTAATTGTATAACGATACAAATTAATTAATCCCTAAGATTGAATAAGTTCAGTCTGTATATGAGAATTACATCTTATTATAATATGATTAAATGAGATACATGTTGGTAATTAAATGTTATATTATCAAAGTTGTATAATGTTTATGAAACATTAGAGATAAGAGTGATTGGTTAAATATAATTACAATAAGTTGTAGATTATATTAATTATGTATGAGATAAACCATTTTACATACATGTAATTATAGATTGTTACTTAAAATGTTAAGTATAATTTATTTGTTATAAGATTGTATTTAATTGTTAAATATAATTTTATAAGCAAGACTACATGTAATTTGTCACATGTCACACACATGACAAATGACAAAATGTGAAAGTTAAAATGGATCCCATTTTACCTCGCCATAACCGGGTTTAGGGTGGATGGGATTAGGGTGATTATAGTCTTGTGATTTAATGCTAAGACAACATTAATACCCTAATTAACCTAAAGCTACTCTAGTGACATGGGTAAGGGAGAAAACAAGCATGCTTGTCCCCTTCACCATGCCATATACCGCCGGCCCCAAGGTGAACAAAAGGAGAAGTTGTTCTGCAACAGGAGTATGTGACCAAGACAAGACACAAGCTCAAGACAAGACTCAACATCAAGACAACAACACCATTCAAGACAACAACATCTATTCAGACAACACCATGACCAGTTATGACAATGTCCTATTCAGTCCAAGCCACAACCACTTCAAGCCTGCTAAGACAACACCCCCACAACCAGAACAAAGCCTAGCCATCCACTTCCCAAGACTAAGCCACAACAAGACACAGCCAACAGCCCAACAAACCCAACACAACAAAAACAGCCCTCAGCCAAAAACAGCCTATCACAGTCTTTCTAAACAGGGTCCATGGGGGCCTCACACAATCAAACAAGCCTAACCAACCCTCAAACCTATGTCTTGGGAAGGTCCTCTACAACCTTTCCCAGGACTTCTCTTCCAGGAAACAAACACACAAAGAGTTAGCCTAGGGACAACTCCAGACTGTCCAGATTTCAGCCTTTTGCAGTAGTTAACATGTCACTATCAAACTTTCCTGTTATGATCAAACAAACTCAAGGGCCTTTTAGCAGGACCTTTGGCATCCATCCCACTTCAGTTGAGCTCAAGAATCAAGCTCAGAAGTCCACTCCTCCACCAGTTTCAACCTAAACAAACCAATTAAGGCAGATTGTCCCATTAGAACTACTTTTCTACTTTATTGCTTTATGCTGAACAATGTAGCTGTTATTTCTGTTTCTTTTGCAAGCCAATTGTGGCCCTAGGATGTATTGAACGAATAGGATGTAATCTCCTTGCATATATAAGGCCTTTTCCTAATGAATGAAAGACAGATTTGAAGTAAAACATAAAACTGAAACCTTGTTTCTGTTAACATCTCTTGGCTGTGTGCTTGAGACAACTTCCTTTGCTTTGTGCTTGGAAGTGATCTGAGGTCCTTAGCTGTGTGCTGGGATCAAAGTTCAAACCTCAATCATTGGCTTTGTGCTTTGGTTAAGGTCCTATCCTTGTTCCTTAACAACCAGTCCATACAGAAACAGAGTATTTGCAAAGTGTCTTAACCATAGTTCAAATTGTCATTGTTTAGTTGTCCTTCTGAATAGTTTCAGTGCAAATTGGTTATCACAGCTTTGGTTTGTGAGTTCATCTACCTAACTACATTAAAAATACAAAATCCAACCATGAGTGAAGAGAGAATCACAGGTCTTGAAAACACAGTTCAAGGTCTTGTCAGAACTGTAATGGAGGTCTCTAGATCTGTCAATGAACTCCTTGAGGGCCAACAGAACAATGATACAAGGGGAGGCAGAGGTCGAGGAAGAGGAGCACCTTTCCCACAAGGTGGAGGAAGGAGGAGACAACCTGTAGATCAGTTTGAAATGTCAGATTCAGATGGCTCAGATCACAGTCTACTCAGACACCAAGACAAAGACATAAAGGTAGAGATTCCTGACTTTCTAGGTAGCTTGAACCCTGATGATTTCCTAGATTGGCTAAGGTCTGTAGAAAGAGTCTTTGAGTTTAAAGGATACACTGATAGAAAGGCTTTTAAGGTTGCTATAATGAAACTAAAGGGTTATGCCTCACTGTGGTATGAAAACATGAAACCCTTGAGGGTTAGGGAAGGAAAGGAACCTGTTAAGTCATGGCTCAAACTGAAAAAGAAAATGAGGGCTAAGTTTGTCTCTAGGGACTACACTCAGGATATGTTCATTAAGCTCCCTCACCTTAAACAAGATCAAAGACCTGTAGAATCCTACCTAAGAGACTTTGAGCAACTTACATTGCAATGTGAGGTTGTTGAGAAATCTGAACAAAAGATAGCAAGGTTCTTAGAAGGGTTGGATGAAAGCATAGCTAGCAAAGTTAGGCTACAAAATATATACTCCTTTGAGGAAGCTGTCAACTTGTCCTTAAGGGTAGAAAAATTGGGGAAGGGAAAGGCCAGTGCTTCTAAAACACCTGCTAGAAGCCCCACCTTCAAACCTTTTGTAGGAGTCAAGATAGGAGAACATGTGGTTCCTATTAAGACCCCTTTCAACCTTGATAAAGGCAAGGCTGTTGAGGCAGGCCAAAGGAAGACCACCCCTCTCAAAAAGTGCTTTCAATGTCAAGGGTATGGACACTTTGCTAGAGAATGTCCATCTAAAAGGGCTCTGAGTACCCTAGAAGTAATCCATTGGGGGGATGATGAAGTGTTGGTCTGTGATGAAGAGATGGAAGAGCCTGAGGTAGAGGCTAGTGAGGAGTTGATAGAGCCTGATGCAGGGTTAAGTGTGGTAACATGGAGGGTAATGCATACTCAACCACAACCTTTGGAAGAGGACCAAAGACACCAGATCTTTAGGACCAGATGTACCATCAAGGGTAGAGTATGTAACCTTATTATTGATGGTGGAAGCTGCACTAATGTGGCCTCCAAAACACTGATAGACAAGCTAGCTTTACCCACCAAGGACCACCCCCTACCTTACAAGCTCAGATGGTTAAACAAAGGGGCTGAGATCAAGGTGGATAAACAATGTGTTGTACCTTTCTCAATTGGTAAAGGGTATGTGGATGAAAGCCTTTGTGATGTTCTGCCTATGGATGCATGTCACCTCTTACTTGGTAGGCCATGGGAGTTTGATAGGGATGTCATTCATCATGGGAGGGACAACACCTACACCTTTAAGTATGGGAAGAAGAAAATTACCCTGGCACCTTTACCACCTGCTTTAAAGATCAACCCAAACCCCATGAGTGAGGCTTCCAAGGAAGTCATGTTGCTAAGTGAGTCAGAAATAGCACAAGAGCTAAGTGAGTTACAACCTGTGTACATCTTACTTGCCAAAGAAATTGGGATGAGCATCATTGATATCCCTGAAGCGGTCAAGTCTATCCTAGAAGGCTATGGTGATGTCTTCCCTACTGAGCTCCCTAGTGGACTGCCACCACTTATGGGAATAGAACACCACATTGACCTAGTGCCTGGAGCTATCTTACCCAACAAGCCAGCTTACAGGAGTGATCCTAAGGCTACACAAGAGCTCCAACTTCAAGTAGGTGAGCTGCTCAACAAGGGCTATGTTAGGGAATCCCTCAGCCCTTGTGCTGTGCCAGCCTTGCTTGTGCCAAAGAAAAATGGGACTTGGCGTATGTGCATTGACAGTAGGGCCATCAACAACATTACCATCAAGTATAGGTTCCCTATACCTAGACTTAATGATATTCTGGATGAGTTAAGTGGGGCTCAAGTATTCACCAAGATTGATCTGAGGCAAGGCTACCACCAAGTGAGGATAAGAGCAGGGGATGAATGGAAGACAGCTTTCAAGACTAAACATGGGCTCTATGAATGGTTGGTGATGCCCTTTGGGTTGTCTAATGCCCCTAGCACCTTCATGAGGTTGATGACAGAAGTCCTAAGGCCTTACTTAGGCAAATGTGTAGTGGTTTACTTTGATGACATTCTTATTTACAGTTCAACTAAGGGAGAACATTTGCAACATCTGAAGTTGTTGTTGGAGGTCCTAAGAGAGAACAAGTTGTATGGCAAGCTAGAGAAGTGCACCTTCATGCAGCCTGAGGTTTACTTCCTTGGGTTCATCATCTCTAAGAAAGGAGTGGCAGTTGATCCTGAGAAGGTGCAAGCAATCAAGGAATGGCCCATTCCTCAAACTGTTACTGATGTTAGAAGTTTCCATGGGTTAGCATCTTTCTATAGGAGGTTCATACAAGGGTTTAGTTCAAGCATGGCCCCTATTACTGAGTGTATGAAGAAGGGAGAGTTCAAGTGGAATGAGAAGGCTGAAAGGTCCTTCAATCTGATCAAAGAACTATTGTGTAAATCTCCAATATTGGTTCTACCAGATTTTAACAAACTCTTTGAGGTAGAGTGTGATGCCAGTGGCCTTGGCATAGGAGTTGTGCTTACTCAAGAAAAGAAACCTGTGGCATACTTCAGTGAGAAGCTAAATGGGGCCAAGCTTAACTACTCCACATATGACAAGGAATTCTATGCCATTGTGAGGGCATTGAATCATTGGGGACACTACTTGAAGCCTAAGCCTTTTGTGCTTAATTCTGATCATGAGGCTCTCAAATACATCAATGGACAACACAAACTCAACCCCAGGCATGCCAAATGGGTAGAGTTCTTGCAATCCTTCTCATTCTCCAGCAAGTATATAGAGGGTAAGAACAATGTTGTAGCTGATGCATTGTCTCGAAGGTCTGTAATGTTGACCTTCATGGAGCAAAGGGTGTTGGGGTTTGAATTTATGAAAGAGCTCTATCAAGAAGACCCAGACTTCAAGCATGAATGGGAGGTATCTCAAGAAGGGCAAGTCAAGAAAGGGAGCAAATACACAGCTCAGGAAGGATACTTATTCTATGGGAACAAACTGTGTGTGCCTAAGGGACCTTATAGGGGACTACTGGTCAAAGAGGTTCACTCCAATGGCCTTGCTGGTCACTTGGGGGTACAGAAGACCTATGACATATTACAAGATCAGTTCTATTGGCCTAAGATGCTCAGTGATGTGCAAGATGCCCTCAAGAGATGTAGGTCTTGTCAACTAGCCAAGGCACATTTTCAAGCAGGCCCTTACACACCACTTCCAGTGCCAAACAAGCCATGGGAAGACCTCAGTATGGACTTCATTGTAGCCTTACCTAGAACTCAAAGGGGAAAAGACTCAATCATGGTGGTTGTAGATAGATTCAGTAAGATGGCCCATTTCATTGCTTGTAAGAAGACTGAGGATGCTTTGGGGGTAGCTGAACTATACTTTAGGGAGGTTGTCAAGTTACATGGGGTCCCTAGAAGCATTGTCTCAGATAGAGACACAAAGTTCATGAGCCATTTCTGGAGAACCTTGTGGAAGCTATTGAAGACTAGGTTATTGTTTAGTACTTCTCACCATCCCCAAACTGATGGGCAGACAGAAGTCACTAACAGGACACTAGGAAAGATCTTAAGGAGCATTGTTTCTAAGTCATTGAAAGATTGGGACCTCAGGCTAGCACAAGCTGAGTTTGCCTTCAACAGAGCTCCCTCCAGCAGCACAGGTAAAGGTCCTTTTGAAACAGTTTATGGCACTAATCCTCTCATGCCTACAGACCTAGCACCAGTCAAAGGAAACAAGGCAAGCTATGATGCAAAGAGAAGAGTTGAGCAAATGATACAGATTCATGAGCAAGTCAAGAAGCAGATTGAAATGTCCAATGAGTTGTACAAGGCTAGATCCAAAGGGCCTAAGAAAGCAAGGGAATTCAAGGCAGGGGATCTTGTATGGTTGCATTTAAGAAAAGAGAGATTTCCAGACAAGAGGAGAAACAAGCTCATGTTGGAGTAGGTGTCCTCCACAAAAGTGCGCCACATAATAAATCTTATTATAGAATATAATTGGGATATTTATTGACTATATATATGATTAGTCAGTTGATTAACGTAAATCAATAACGGTTGGCTGTCTAGAGTTTGACGTTATTGTCGTTTGACGGCGGTGATCAACTGATCCCTTTCGGTCACACCTAAAGGATGAAATCCAAATAGTAACTAATTATTTGTATACGATACAGTTAATTAGTACATTACATATATTCGATATGTACGAGAGTTAATTATTAGAAAATGAGTTGAGAACTCAAATTCGATTAAGCTTATTTTTCAATTATGCGATAATTGACTAATAAATTTATATCTTATTTTAATACGATTAAATAAGATTTAACTTAGTAATTAATCGTTAAATTACTAAATTAGTTGAGGTTTTGAGATGGAGGTAATTAGTTAATTATATTTACAAGGAGTTGTAAAATAAATTAACTAAGCATTGTGGGACCCATGATATATTGATATAATGGTAAAATATTACTTAAAATGTTAAGTACATATTATTTATTTAATTGAGTCATATAATTGTTATATGATCAAATTAACACTTAATTATACAAGATAATGAACCATATGATCAATAAGTATTTGTAAGACAAATATCAAAAATCAAAATGGACCAAACTAAGGCCATTGTGGCCGGTTGGCTTATAGTTACAAGGTGATGATTTTTGTTCATGTTTACACTACTTAGTTACCTTTTGAAAGTGACATAACAAGTAGTAAACAATCATCACTTGTTCTACAACACTCCACTCTAATGCATGTGAACAAATTAAACAAAATAATAGTCCATTTGTGGACAATGTGGTCCGGCCTCATGGCCTATAAAATGAGCATTTGTGTTCATTTTATTACCACTTCATTTTGTGCTTGTTTTCTTACTTCTCTCAAAAACCTCATCTTCTTACTAAAACTCTCAAACACTAATATTTACTAAGTATTACTAGTGTAGTAATATAGTCAAAATATTAGTAGAATAATATCTATCTTATTATCTAGTTAATAATAAGGGTAGATTATTTGGGTTAATCTTGGTGCAACTTAGAGGAGATCTTCTATTTTGGGGATTTTTTGTATTCATCCATATTATTAGATCAAGAACAACAAGAAGGAGTTCTTGTTGTGCCCTTATATTTTCCATATCAATGTGAGGAAATTTCTTCTCTTATATAAATGTCTTTATATTTGCATGCATGTTACATAGATCATTAAATACTAAATTAACAAGTAATTTAGTAACTAATTATAGGAGTCTAATTAAGGTCTATGGACTTTCATGTGGTATCAGAGCTAGCTTGTAGCATGCATGTTCATTTTGGACATTTTTTTATTAAAGTTATAAGATAACTAATAAATCAAAAATTTAAGTTAAAATACGATTCTGACAAAATTTTTTGGTGCATGTATACCTACTGACCTCAAAATGTTTATGGTAAAATTTCGTGATTTTAGGGATTAATTTGCTATTTATTTTGATTTTTGGCTTTTAAACCGAGTTAACATGCATTTTATGAGTTAAAAGTTAACTAAAAATAGTTTCATGTTGATTCTGGCCATGAAATTTTAATATGATCTCACATGCATTTCTTAAATATTGTATGTAAAATTTCGTGACTTTTACTTATGTATTGCATGTTCATTGATTTTTATACGATAAACGTCGATAATATGAGATTATAATGTTCATAAAATTGAAACGTCCATTTCTGGTCTT
>JAIUZE010026637.1:0-12624 GCA_022085475.1 Heliosperma pusillum | reverse complement strand
TTTACGGGTTCCATAGCCCTTCACGACTCCCACTATCCCCACTTTTGCATGCTTCGGCAAGAGTCGTACGCCATGAACCAAGATGGTTTCCGCTGAGTCCTTGGGCTTTGGGTATACGAAACCCCGAGCAACAATCACGTTCTCTTTGAATGAAGGGTCGGCGAGACGAACAACTACCCGCCTTTTTGTGGCCTGAAGAATACACATTATTTACTAAATACCAAAATATAATAGATATCATAAATGATCTATATTGAGTATATAATGTAAAGTTAGTTACAAGTATTTATTGTTGGTGGGTAGTCTATTATACTTGAACATGTCCAGACCAGATTTAGCACTGACAGCATATACTAACTTCTTATATTCTACATACCTCCTTATTGTCCCCCGTCTTCTCAGCCGGCTCCTCAAGTTGCGTCCCCTTTTCAGAGTTATTTACCTTATAAAATTAATTAACCAATCAAAGGCATGCAATGGCTGCTGGAAAGAACAAATGCAGAGGTTCAAAATGGTGAAGTCGTATTTACCTTATCGGCTTGAGGTATCAAAACCTCAGCAGCATTAGGTACCTCACCCGTCTCCTCAAGTTGCGTCCCCTTTTCCGACTCATTTACCTAATAAAATAAACCAATCAAAGGCATGGCTTCTAGAAAGAACAAATGCAGAAAAAAAAAATCATATTTACCTTATCGGCTTGAGGTATTAAAACCTCGACAGCAGTAGGTACCTCACCCATCTTCTCAGCCGTCTCCTCATGTATTGGCAAGGTAGTAGTGTCTGCCTCTTGGCAAATCTGTTGCACTACCTCACCCTTTTTAATGACATCCTCCATCATCTTCAATTCTTCTTCGGAAGGCTTGCCTCCAGAATTCATCTTCAGTATCACGGAGGCCAATAACTGAACCTGCACGCCCAAAATGTAGAATCAGCAATTTGTTAAAACAATAACATGTGAATTTTAAATGACAATAACAAATGGTATACGTACCATGTCAGCCTTCCCCTTATTTTTCTTCTTCTTGTTCGAGCTAGTTGTCCCATAATATTTCGTGACTCCGACATGTAATGGGACGCCCCTCAATCGACCTGGATGCTCGGGACGGCCGATCGCTCTAGCAAGAACGTCGTCACGACCACTCGGAGTGAATTTCCCTTCCGCAACCTCCTTCAGAACATTCTCCTATAATATATTAAATAAACTTAATTTAATTTTTGTTACTAAAATAAATAGATAGTTAGACATACAAGAATTGAACAATAAAGTTATTAAAAACCCGTCTTAATAAAAATAATACTTACTATGTTGGCCAAGACTTCCTGATCATATTCGTTACATGTTCGGGATCCTTTAGGCGTGTGCCCTTCTTTATAAGTTACGTGCCGATTCAAGTCGGTCACACCTTTTGACACCTACACGTTAACTCAAAAATAATATATGTATACATGTATATCAAGTCCAAGTATGATTAAAAAAATCTAATATATAGATGCTACTTACGAGATTTTCTTCTATCAATCTGTAACCGCCTCGAGAACCATAATATACCCCCCGCTTCTGTGAGATGTTAGCACGATTTCTGGCGCTAACGCTCTTCAAATCATATAAAATCGCAAGTAGATGAGACAATTAGAAAATTATAGATACAAGTAGAGTTTTAGAAAAATGTAACCTGAAACTTTTAGAAAAATGTAACCTTAAGTAGAGTTTTACAAAAATGTAAACATATGACATGGATACTTAACCTGAAACTTTTCAGTAGCTCGTTTCGCCTTATAATTATCCCATTGTTGCTGAGTGATGTGGGGGTACTTTGTCGGTGGGCTCTTATGCATCTGCCCCGTCTCCTTGTCCACATACAAGTGTAATTTGGCAAGGTCACACCTCCACTGCCTTAAGACTGCCGCTGCCTTACGTAATAGATACTTATCATGGCAGTCTGGAATATCGAAAGCTTCCTGCATCATCATCATATATACTAATAAGCGGCTGTCTAATATCATACCTTTACACGAACCTTTATACGGCTTCCTGCCTTATGTAATAGTAACTTATGCAAAATAAAATGGTGTTTAGCTAAAGATATTATCATACCTTTATACGTTTCAAGAGTAAGTTCTGCAATGAAGGATTTATATTCCTGAAATCATCTAAATCTATAGGCACAAACTGTTTGGTTGTAACTCCAATCCAAGTGGCTAAATGGCTAGCATTTGGACCAGTAGGAACACCTTTCACACTCCATTTTATTTCCATCGGCGTTTTTGCCGCTATAGCTGCAAGGGCTGCAGAGCACTTCGAAGCACCCCTCTCACCAGGCTTATCCCCCTTATCATTGTTGTCTACTCTTTTCCGTTTTTCACCCATGATAATCCTAAGACACTAAGACCTTCAAAATAAATGAAATAGTAACGGAACAGAGTCATGCATACAGCGATTCTAAAACCCTAAGACCTTGAAATGAATGAAATAGTAACTGAACAAATAAAGAGTCATGCAGAGATTCTAAAACTCTAAAAACTTAGAAAGGAATGAAACTACATGATAAAGAGAACGATAAATAGAAAATGAAAACAAAAAGATGAACTTCAAACTTAAAACCCTAAAGACGAAACACAAAAATTACCTGATAAAGAAAATGAGAACAGGGTGATGATAAAGAGAACAGGATGATGATCACGAGTACGAGGAGGATGATGATGATACTAAACAAAAAGATTTGTGTTGTAAACGAGGATGATTGTAAACGAGGAGGATGATGATGATAATGTACGTGTGTAAAATTTACTCTATAGGATTGTAAATTATTTTTTATTAAGAGAAACTAAAGGGTTTATTAAGAGAAACTATTGACAACGGTTATCCTACAAACCACCGTTGTTATAGAGTAATAACAACGGTTAAATAACACCCGTTGTAGAAAGTAATAACACTAAGACAACGGTTTATTTATTATAAACCGTTGTTGAAAGTAATAACAACGGTGAATTTCTAAAACACCGTTTTTATAGATTATGTATATTTTTTTTAATTTTTCAGATACGCGCGCGCGGTATTAAAATTTGAGGCACGAAATAAACTCATTAACTTTGCTCTAAATTAATTTATTTAACTTTGCTCTAAATTTAATTTAATTTATTTTACTTTGCTCTAAATTTTATTTTATAGGCGTAAGTTACGTTTAATTATTAGCTCGGATCGGGTTTGGCCTGGGAATCAATTCCAATCGGGTTAGATTCGGCGGGTTTGTAATTAATAACTTTATCGATCGGGTTAGTTATTAATTATTTTTAGTTTTTGGTTCAATTACCTCGAATCGGGTCATTTTCTTTTTAATTAAGGAACTGGTTATTATAATTATCATGCATCACTAGTTAACCTGAAACTAATCGATCGGGTGGCCAGGCCAGCAGTTACGGATCGGGCAATCCACTTTCTAGATCAGAGCAAGCGTAGCTACGTACTTCAATTCGGGTCGATCACTTTTGGGCAGGGTCGGGGGCACGTGTCATTATTAATTACCTCGTATATATATATGTACTACTTATTGATGATGATATATATATATATATATAATAATTAAATGATGATGACTTCCGGATCTCTAATTAACGACGCTCGTACTACAATTTGCAATAATAACAGATTCATCAATGCACATACATGCAATTCAAGTAAGCAAGCTAAGTATTATATATACACGTACGTCAATGTTTCCCAAATTAAATAATAATGATATATATATATATATATATGGCCTGGGGTCGATCGACTTCGTTCATCCAATTCAAGTACGCTAATAAACGGGCCGTTTTTGCATCACAAACCTGAAACTGTCCGACCCAAAATTAATTAGCTCGCTAGCTAGTATCAGGTTATTTTATTTAATTCGATAGAAATCATTATTTATTATCCGCGTGATGATTATTAAGTATCATTTTCGGGTCGGATCACTTTTAATTATTAAGTATCATTATTAGTATACGTGTGTTACTTCAAAATAAACCCTAAACCCTAAACCCTAAACCCTAAACCCTAAACCCTAAACCCTAAACCCTAAACCCTAAACCCTTTTTTATATACTTCTAATAATACATCAAAATATTGAACATCAATTCAAACACTTTAAACAACATTCTTTCTCATTGATTTCATTAGGAATAACCTAGATTTTATAATAAAGTACATTACATTCATCCGACATCAAATAAATAAAGATGTTAAATAATCCGGAACAATTCCGGTTAAGTGTAAAAAGCTTTTCTCACACTGCCACCAACAATCCGGAACAATATTGATGATACTGATGACTTCCGGATCATTAACCTCGTATTTTGCAATAACAGATTCAATGCCTGCAAGTACACGTCTTGCATGTGGAGATAAGGTAGGACGGGTACAGCTCAACATATCTCTTGCGGCATCCAACCTCCGAGTATAAGGCCGACGTGGGTAGACAGAGGACGACGATGATGACGACGCTTGGTTGACAAGTCGGACTGCTTCACGCCTCTTAATCCAATAATCCCTTCGATGTTCAATGGATCCTTTAATCAATGGGTGATGATCAGCGGGAACTACGGCAAGAGCCTCCTCCTCATCTGCAATCAATTTTGTAAGGGTCGTTTCATCGTTGGGAAGGTTAACTGCTGCCATTGATGATATTAATTTTAGGGTAGTTATGGAATATTTAAAGGAGGGGTTTTGAGGCTGTATTTATAGAGGGGTTATGCTGCCATTGATGATGTTCAATGGATGCTTTAATCAATGCTGGTTCTGCTGTTGTTTATTCACGGGTTTGGACTGCAATATCTTTTAATTAAAAATAATAATATTGAGCAATAACAACGGTTATTGGTACAAAAAACCGTTGTTATTACGCAATAACAACGGTTATTGGTACAAAAAACCGTTGTTATTACGCAATAACAACGGTTATTGGTACAAAAACCCGTTGTTATTACTAACCACAACGGTTTTCGTTACCACAACCGTTGTGATAGGGTTACTGCACATTGCAGTAAATGCATTGACTGCACATTGCAGTAAATGCATTGACTGCATATTCACACATTTACTCAATCAATAACGTACTGCATGCATGTGAATGTATAGTCGTTTTGGGAACCAATGCATGCATGTGAATCAATGCCTTCATGTGAACCAATGCATGCATGTGAATAAATAACTCCAATAAATAACTCTCTATAAATACAGCCTCAATACAAGCAGGTTATCAACCACATACAAAATTCCCAACTCTAATCAATATCATATTTGCTAAACCATACAAAATTTCCCAGCCTCAATACTAACATCAACCATACAAAATGTCTGGAACTTTTACTAAACCATATGCTTGCATCATGAAAGAAATGCCTTGTCATATTGAGGGTGGCTACGTTGTGTGTAAAAGTTACAAAAAACTCCGTGATACGCTTATTCGAAATGGCTATTTAATCAGGAAGATGTGGCCAAATTATCATCGCAGGCACTTTACAGGGGAACTCGTTTTCGAGTTTGGGATGTCGGATGCTCATCGTGCGTCCGCATTCAAACTGGCAAGAATGTTTGACAAGGCCGGGCATGGGCGAAAAGATTTTATTGAGAGCACGGACCACCAGCCTGGGCCATATCTATGGGTGGCTTCCGAACATGACCGTTACTGTTGGCCAAATGGGGTCGACCTCGTTGAAGTGACCCAGGTAGAGCAGTGGGAAGGGTTGGCTCTGGCCGAGGCTGACCCGATTGATGCATATGCTCTAGTGGTGGCAGCTATCCGGGAGATTTACCCGGACTCAATTTAATTTGTTGTTGTTGTTTGGTTGTAGTTGTTTGGTTGTTTGGTTGTTGTTGTTTTGGCGCCATTTGTGTGTGGCGCCGTTTGAACTTATTATTTAATAATATTAATGTTGATACGTTAATTTGTTTTTTGACTTAAGTTTAGAAGTAATTAAACTAATTCAATTCAAAGCTATTCAATCGATAAAGCAAAATTAGAATTGAATGACATTCAGGAAATGACATTAACAAATTTGCTAATAATAAACGACATTGAATTGGTGAAAAACATAAACGACATTCAGGAAATGACATTCACAAATTCAAGAAATAGTTCACAAATTCACAAATTAAAAAATAATAAGGGAGATGATGACAGAAAAATGATCATTTCCTTTAATAGATCTTTGTGATAGAGTTTTTGTGTTGCAGTACAGTCGTATTATTAGTGTGTGTTTCCTATCTACAAATATTGACAACGGTTATCATAAACAAACCGTTGTGATAGAGTAATGACTACGGTTATAGTATCATACCCGTTGTAATTAGTAAACACTATGACAACGGTTTGTGATTAATAACCGTTGTTATTACTAACCACAACGGGTATATTTACAACAACCGTTGTTGTTGCTTACCTTTATTTTTTTTTAATTATAATTATAAGAGACAGCAATATCATAAGTACTATACACTGCAATAATAATCAGCAGAAACCAACAAAGACAGCAATATCATAAGCACTATACACTGCAATATCAGCAGAAACCAAAACATGGAGACTGTATAATGAATGACCAAAAGCTAAATAATTTGGGAATCTTCAACAATGACCAAAGCTAACAAAAACTAAAGACAATACCACCTCAGGATCGGGGACGTTTCTTGCCCGACATAGTTTCTTCGTTAACCCAAATACCTTCACCATGATCATCACGCATATAGATGCTTTCAATGTTATCATGATCAGTGTCAACATTGTCGAAATAAGATACAGTGGAAGAGTGATCCATTCCCTCAAACACGACATCCTGATCATTATCCCCACCATTATCGGGTGCACCCCGTCTACTCCTTATAGATAGTACAACAGACCACTTCTTATCCATAGGATCGGTGATATAGAACACTTGTTTAGCTTGGGATGCCATTATGAAAGGATCATCCTTATTATTGCCAACCTTATCCAAATTGACCAACGTAAATCCCATTTTATCCTTTCGAACACAATTGTTGTTGTTATCAACCCAGTTACATCGAAACAGAGGTATTGTGAAATCAATGTAATCTAATACCAATATTTCTTGAATAACACCATAATAAAGGCATTTTCCCCAAATAGGGTTTTTATCTTTTGAAGTAGCAAAGTGCATTGCCTCAAATTCAGAACTCACACCACTATTTTGCATTGTGCTCAACTCATCTTGCTCGCGGGTGTAAAAAGTATAACCATTAATAGCAAAACCGCTGAAAAAAGTGGCCCTGGCATTTGGACCTAACCCAAGACGTAGTAACCTAGGAGAGATGTCATCACCATACAAATTCTTATACTCCAAGACAACATTCCTAAACCACTCTCCAAATGTCTTCTTATGCTCGTTTGCAATCCACATCTCGCTCTTGTTTGGGTGATCGTATTTGAGCTCATCTTTGTGTTGTTCAATATAAGGTTGCACCTCATCTTCGTTGTTTAGCACATACGTATGTGCTAAATGTAACATGTCACGTGACACAATTTTTTCAACCCGGCCCCTAATACCTTTTCCGGTCATCCAGTCACTATGACGATTCTTTGGAACGCCAATTAACTCCTCAGGAGAGAGATGAGCGTAACAATATGCAAGAGCTTCGTCTAATATAGCACGTTCAGCAATACAACCTTCTGGACGATACCGATTAGATGTATAGTCCTTGTAGACTTTCATCAATCTTTCGAAAGGATACTGGTATCTCAAGTACACGGGCCCAAGGTACAAAATCTCCCTAACCAAGTGAGTGGTCAGGTGAATCATGATAGTGAAGAAAGAGGGTGGAAAATACATTTCAAAATGACAAAGAGAGGTGACAACGAGGTCCTGCAATGAATCCGCATCATCGGGATCGATGACTTTATCGCATATGGACTGGAAGAAGAGACAGAATCTGGTAATAGCATATCGTACCTTTTCAGGTAAAATGGAGCGAATAGCCACGGATAGTAATTGTTGCATCAAAGTGTGGCAATCATGTGACTTTAACCCGGTGAGTTTTAGATCTTGCATCGACACAAGGCTTTTGATGTTGGACGAATAACCATGTGGCACTTTAATTCCATTCAAGCATGCACAAAACTCTTTTTTCTCATTCCGTGAAAGGGTATAAGCTGCTGGCGGTAAAAATGTACCATTACCTCTCTTCTGTGGTGCCAACTCTAGCCTAATACCCATCATTTGCATATCTTCCCTAGCTGCGGCGTTATCCTTTGTTTTACCGGGAACATTCAGGAGGGTATTGATAATATTATCACAGACATTTTTCTCAATGTGCATGAAATCGAGGCAATGCCTGACCTCCAGGTCAGGCCAATATGGAAGTTTATCAAAAAATATGGATCTTTTCTTATACCCACGAGTAGACAATTTAGAGCCGTTCTTCTTCCCATATTTTATCTCTATATGCTTTACTTTCTGATAAACTTCATGCCCACTCAAAATTCTAGGAGGTTGACGATGTTCTTGACGTCCATTAAATGCTTTCTGCTGCTTGCGATAACAATGGTCAGGATCCAAGCCCCTCCTATTTCCCAAATACACATACTTATGAGAACACTTCAAGTATTCAGACTCGATATCCTCCCCACACAATGGACATGCCTCTTTCCCATGCACCGTATGCCCAGAAAGGTCGCCATAAGCCGGATAGTCGGTTATTGTACACAATAACATCGCTCTCAAATTGAAAGTTTCATTCCTATATGCATCAAATACTTCTATCCCACTATCCCACAAAATTCGCAAATCATCTAAAAGAGGTTCCAAATAGACATCTATATTATTTCCAGGTTGTTTAGGGCCGGAAATTAACAACGACAACATCAAGTACTTTCTTTTCATGCACACATATGGAGGTAAGTTGTATATTGCCAACACTACTGGCCAAGTACTATGTTGGGTACTCATGTTTCCATGTGGGTTCATTCCATCAGTGGACAGCGCTAGACGTAAGTTTCTAGGTTCAATGCCGAAATCAGGATACTTAGCGTCGAACGATTTCCATTGCATACCATCTGCCGGGTGTCTTAGCTTCCCATCATTTATTCTTCCAGTTTCATGCCAAGTTAACATTTTTGAATCATTGCTATTCGCAAACATCCTTATGAATCTTGGTATCACTGGAAAATACCATAACACCTTAGCCGGGATCCCTTCCTTATCCTTATAACGCCACTCAAAACAAACCGGACAATTGGTTAAGTTTTGATATAATTTTCGATACAATACGCAATCATTTGGACATGCATGTATTTTCTCATATTTCATACCCACCCCTCTAATTAGTTTTTTAGCCTCATATGTCTTAACGGGAAGAACATTACCATCTGGAAGCATGTCGTTTATCAAGGCTAATAAACTAGTGAAACATGTGTCACTAACCCCATTTGCCCCCTTGATATTATACAACTTCACCACAGCCGACATCTTTGTGTACTTACAACCAGGGTATAGAGGCGCTTCAGACTCACACAACTTCTTATACATGTTGTCAAGGTCATCCAAATTAATGTTTTCATCTTCAAAAGCATTTGATTCATCATCCTTTTCTTCATTATCTGTAGACCCAACATTCAACTCGTCTGCTTCAAACTCAACATACTCGGCAAACTCGGGATCATCAGTTATCCTTTCGTATACCTCAAGATCATCTTCTTCAAAATTATTATCTTCCTCTAATGATTCCCCATGAAAAATCCAACGGGTATAGGATCGACTAAAACTATACTTTTCTAGGTGAATTTTAACGTCCGGAATAGCCATATACCTAATATTACCACATCTTTCACAAGGGCATGGAATACTAGAAGAACCATTCAAATTGTTCGCAACGACTTCATAAAATTCAGCTAAACCATCCTTATAGTTTGGGTCACTCATATTCGCAGCATTCATCCAAGTTCGAGTCATTTATCTACATTCGTAGTATATATAGTAAGCCAAGTAATTCAGAAAATCCAACTAATTAAAACTAATTCAGAAAATGCAATGTATAAGGCAACTAATTCACAAATAAACGAAATTCAGGAAATCAATAAAGAAAAATTATTAGAATACCTGATTAATAAGAAATAGCAGACGGAGATGATGACAAAGAGACGATCAGGAAATCAATAAATTATTAGTGTTTGTGGTTTTGTGATGCAGTATAATCGCTTTGTGTTTGTGTTTTTGTGTTGCAGTACAGTATTATTAGTGTTCTGTGTTTTTTTCATCTTTATTAAAAGTATTGACAACGGTTAATATTCATATTCACCGTTGTTATTAGATTACCTATTTACAACGGTTAACAAAGTTAAATCCGTTGTTACAACTAACAACAACGTCCAACAAAATCATATCCGTTGTTATTAATTTAAGCCAAATAATGCGCCAAATTAATAACACATTATAACAACGGGTTTTTCATACCCGTTGTTATTACTTTTCATTATTTCGCGCTAAATTAATAACAACGGATATAGAATAAACTGTTGTTATTAGTAAATTTATTTACAACGGTTATTTTAGTTCACGCCGTTGTTAAAACTAATAACAACGTTCGAAAAAATAACACCGTTGTTATTAGGTTTAATAAAATTCCGCGGAAAAATAATTATCCATTCCACAACGGTTTTTCTTTATTTTCATGAGTATGCGTTGTTGATGGGGCGTTGTTATTGCCTGTATTTGTAGTAGTGTGATGATTGAAAATGATGAGTTGCAAATTGGTTAAATTGCATTCTATTGAGGATTTGGTTTATTAGTAGAGTTAGCGATGTCGAATTCTAGTAGATCTTCGTACCGTTTTCATCGTGATTCTTCCTTTTCCTAAGAGATCGATTTGTTTCGTTTTTGCGTGTTTAGTATATATTTTGTTACCCTGAATTGTGTGTGAAATGTGCGAGTTGCTTTATGTGCGTGTAATGTCCTGTTATTTTGATTTTATCTTTGATAAAACCTTCAAATTTCCATATTATATTTCTAATTTAACGTTTCAAAGAAGTCTAAAGATGGTTTTTGTACCTCCTTTTTGGGGAAAATAGATTTCTTTTGCTTTTATACTTGAATTTTGCGTTTGGTTGGATGTTTGCACTTGTTATTGGAGACGTCTGATAACTACTCCTACACTTACTAACGTTGTCTGATTTTCGATTTCACTATTTCGACTTTGATTTGATCTGGATAATTAGAGTTCTCGTTCGCGACGGGCACTTTTGAGATCCGTAAGTAAGTTCCACACTTATGAAAATTCTCTTTAAACCGTTTTCGAGAAGAACATCATTTCATAAATGTTTTCCCTTGTAAAAGCTTTCGTGTTGATTTTGTAAACCGATTCTTGTCCTTTATACTTTTGTTTTCTACTCTCAAGTTTCGAGGACGAAACTTTTTAAAAGGTGGGGTGATTGTAACACCCGTAAATTTACCATATTTTTCTAGTAAAAATATTTTACGGACACTTTTCAGTGAAATTTAGTTTTAATCGTAAATTTAATTTTCCGAGTCGAATTTAGAATTTCCGAGTTCGTATTTGGAATTTCCGCGAGATTCCATGAGAATCCCGTCTTAAGGCGAGTTTGACTTTTTATTGACTTTTCCTCATATATACTCATACTCCCTTAACCTATTTTCTCATTCACACAAACACAATCAAACTTACTTCCTCCTTAAGCAAACCAAACCCTTGCCTCCATAATCTTTCCGATCTTTGAATCATCATATCTTCTTCGTTTCTTGTTGGAATTCACGTAAGTTCGTCTTATTCTTCCCCTCTTAGCTTCCTCTATCCGTATTGGTAATAAAATTACCGTCTTTCTCGCTTTTTAAATTATCCGTCTTTCTCAAGGTGAATGATATTCATCTTTTATTATCTAATTGTATGTAGGTGGAGACTAGGAAGGTTTAGAATCGATTAAAGACGCGTAAAGGTAACGGTGAAGGGTTACTCGATATCATTTACGTGTTTTATATGATTTCTATGTTAGAATTCGTATTTAGAATATGATTAGTAAGCTTAGGAATTGAGTTATTGATGATGATTGTTGTTAGTTGATGATTGTTGATGATGATTATTGATTGTTGATAGTTGATAGAAGTTAAATATGAGAATTGAAAATGATTGAACTTGTATATGTTGTTCACGGGTAGGATGGTGCTCCTGGCCGAAGTACCGGCTGGCCCGTAGAATGATCATATCTCCTTCGTTACTTGCTTGTTTTGGGCTTGTGACCTATCGTTGGAACCGTAAGAGGATAAGCTATCACCTCGACTTAGAATTTCTGCATTTGCATATCTAGAACTTTAGTTATGACTGTTTGAAGTGGACCCTTGTTTTAGTTAGTTACCAAACTTGCTTTTTGTGTGTAGTTGTGCTCCGAGCCGGGGTACCGGCCGCCGGCCTCCACACCGGCCTTGAACACGGCTGTGTTTTTCTCCTATAATTTCTAAAACTCGTAATTTAAAATAGTTCGCATGGTTCGTTTATCGTATAATTTTACGTAGTGACTTATAATATTCATGTTTTGGATATATGATATTTCATTCGCTTGTATCACATGTTTTGTGACGGTTTTTGCTATGTCCCACTTTGAGTCGGTTTTTTACAAATGATAC
>JAIUZE010026636.1:0-35855 GCA_022085475.1 Heliosperma pusillum | reverse complement strand
AGAATACTGCCCTGCCCTGTGCCCCAGCTCCTGCTGCATCCTCCCCTGGTTGAATTGGGCTTGTCCTCAAGCCTGTAGCCTCCTCATCCCCAGAATCCCCATAGTATGGACTGAGATCCCCTACATTGAAAGTGCCATGAACCCCATAGTCTCCTGGTAGATCAACCTTATATGCATTAGGACCAACACTTTCTATGATCTCAAATGGACCATCAGCTCTAGGCATGAGTTTGTTCTTCCTCCTAGCTGGGAACCTCTCCTTCCTCAAGTGGAGCCACACCAAATCCCCTGGCACAAACTCCCTCTTGGACCTAGGAACCTTGGACTGTTTCTTGTACCTCTCATTTGCTCTTTCTATCTGCTTTCTGACTTCCTCATGAAGCTTCACCATCTGCTCAACCCTCCTCTTTGCATCAAAGTTCACCTCCTCCCTTGGTATGTTAGCTAATTCCAGTGGCATAAGTGGGTTAATCCCATAGACAACCTCAAATGGGCTGTGACCTGTTGCAGATGAGGGTTCTCTGTTGAAAGCAAACTCAGCATGAGCCAGCTTCAAGTCCCAATCCTTCAAGGACTTGCTTACCAGACACCTCAAGATCCTCCCTAGAGTCTTGTTTGTGACCTCAGTTTGGCCATCAGTCTGAGGGTGGTGAGAAGTGCTGAACAAAAGCCTGGTCTGCAAGAGTCTCCATAGTGTTTTCCAGAAGTAACTCATGAACTTAACATCCCTGTCTGAGACTATTGACTTAGGAACCCCATGTAGCCTCACAATCTCCTTCAAGTCTAGCTCAGCAACACTTGCAGCATCCTCAGTCTTCTTGCAAGCCACAAAGTGAGCCATCTTGCTAAACCTGTCAACAACAACCATTACAGAATCCTTACCTCTTTGTGTTCTGGGTAGTGCAACAATAAAGGCCATGCTCACATCCTCCCAAGGTCTGTTTGGCACTGGTAGTGGAGTGTAAGGTCCAGTCTGGAAAGAGCTCTTGGCTTGTTGACATGTGGAGCACCTCCTGAGGACAACTTGAACATCCCCTATCATCCTGGGCCAATAGAATTGATCCTGCAGTATTTCAAGTGTCTTTTGAACCCCAAAGTGTCCCCCTAGTCCTCCTGAGTGTACTTCCCTGATGAGTAGGTCCCTGTAAGACCCCCTTGGGATGCATAGCTTGTTTCCTTGGAACAAGAACCCCTCCTGCAGCATGTACTTCCCCCCTTGAGTCCTTCCTCCTCCAGTTTGTGTGATCCATTCCTCAGCAAAGTCAGGGTCCTCCTTGTACAATTCTTTCAGAAATTCAAACCCCAACACCCTGTGCTCCATGACTGCTAACAAAGAATGCCTCCTTGACAGTGCATCTGCCACAACATTCTGTTTCCCCTCCTTATACTTGCTAGAGAAAGTAAAGGATTGTAGAAACTCCACCCATTTGGCATGCCTGTGATTCAGCTTGTGTTGGCCACTGATATATTTCAATGCCTCATGATCTGAGTGCAGAACACAAGGCTTTGGCTTCAAGTAGTGCCCCCAATGCATGACTGCTCTGATGATGGCATAGAATTCCTTATCATAAGTGGAGTACTTGAGCTTGGCACCATTCAGTTTCTCACTGAAATAAGCAACTGGCTTTTGCACTTGTATCAACACTGCCCCAATGCCAACCCCACTAGCATCACACTCCACCTCAAACAGCTGATCAAAGTCAGGTAGTTTAAGGATTGGAGTCTCACACATCAACCTCTTGATCCTCTCAAAGGATTGTTGGGCCTCCTCAGTCCACTGGAACGCCCCTTTCTTCAAGCACTCAGTGATGGGTGCTACAACTGAACTGAAGTTCTTGATGAACCTCCTATAGAATGAAGCCAACCCATGGAACCCCCTTACCTCAGTGATGGTTTTAGGTGTAGGCCATGTTTGAATGGCTGCAACCTTCTCCTGCTCAACTGAGATTCCTCTTCCTGACACAATGTACCCTAGAAATGCTACCTCCTCAACCATGAAGGTACACTTCTCTAGCTTCCCATACAACTTCTGCTCCTTTAAGATCCCAAAGATTGTTTCAAGGTGCCTGAGATGTTCCCCTCTGCTGCTACTATACACTAGGATGTCATCAAAGTAAACCACAGCAAACCTGCCCAAACAAGGCCTCAACACTTCTGTCATAAGTCTCATGAAGGTGCTTGGTGCATTGGATAGTCCAAATGGCATGACAAGCCATTCATACAGACCATGTTTTGTCTTGAATGCAGTCTTCCATTCATCCCCCTCTCTGAGCCTCACCTGATGGTAACCCTGCCTTAGATCAATCTTAGAAAAGACCTGAGCTCCACTTAGCTCATCAAGCATGTCATCTAGCCTTGGAATGGGGAACCTATACTTGACTGTAATGTTGTTGATTGCCCTGCTGTCAGTGCACATCCTCCAGGTGCCATCCTTCTTGGGCACTAGTAGAGCAGGTACAGCACAAGGGCTTAGGGACTCCCTCACAAACCCTTTGCTCATAAGCTCCTCAATCTGCTTCTGCAACTCCTTGGTGGCAGTTGGGTCACTCCTGTAGGCTGGCCTATTTGGCAGCACAGAACCTGGGACCAAATCAATGTGGTGCTCAATCCCTCTTAGGGGTGGTAGTCCATCTGGTAACTCTCTTGGAAAGACCTCCTTGTATCTCAAGATCAAAGGTTCAACCTCTGCTGGCAACTTGGAACCTTCCCCTTCTGTTACTTCCTTAGATAGCAAGATGATCACAGGTTGTTCTTGCTTCATCTCCTTGATCATAGCTGCCTCTGATAAAAACAACACCCCATTGACCTCCTCTGGCACATTGGGACTCCCATAATTCCTCTGGTTGGGTGGTAGAGGTGTCAAAGTTACCTTCTTTCCCCCATGCCTGAAGCTATAGGTGTTATCCCTACCCTGATGAGTGGTGTTTCTATCAAACTCCCAAGGCCTCCCTAGTAGTAGGTGACAGGCATCCATTGGTACTACATCACACAATACCTCATCTTGGTATACCTTCCCAATAGAGAATGGCACCAGGCATTGCCTATCAACCCTCACCTCAGCCCCCTTGTTAAGCCATCTCAGTTTATAGGGGTGTGGATGCTCTTGAGTGATCAGACTTAGCTTGTTCACTAGGGTGATGGAAGCCACATTGGTACAACTCCCCCCATCAATGATCAAGTTGCATACCCTCTCTTGAATGGTGCACCTGCTTCTGAATATCAAAGACCTCTGGTCATCCTCCAATGGAGTATGTTGAGAGTGCATGACCCTCCATAGGACCAAGTTATGGCCTGTGTCAGGATGAGCCATGACCAAGTCCTGCATTGGTTCCTCCTCAGCTGTCACTACCTCTAACACCATGCTGTCATCAACCTCATACTCAACTAATCCCTCCTTCTCCCACTCTTCTACCTCCATAAGTGTCATGGTTCTCTTAGAAGGACAGTCCTTCCTAAAGTGACCATAACCTTGGCATTGGAAACATCTGATTTTGTTCTCAGTTGGGGTGGGGTTGGGTTTAGAGTTCACAACTCCCTTTCCCTTGTCTGTGGTTGACTGGCTGGTTGTTTTAGGGGTCTCTCCCACCCTAATACCACTGTAAGGTTTGTATGCAGGTCTAGTAACAGGCTTAGGTAGAGTTGGTTTGGTTTTCCCCATTTTTTCAACCCTTAAAGCCAGGTTGACAACATCATCATAGGACCACAAAGGTTGCATCCTAACTCTAGCAGCAATGCTCCTATCTAAACCCTCCAAGAATCTGGCAATCCTTTGCTCAGGTTTCTCATTGACCTCACACTGGAGAGTCAATTGCTCAAAGTCCCTGAGGTATGCCTCCACAGACCTCTCTTCTTGTCTCAGTTTGGATAGTTTAATGAACAGATCTTGGGTGTAGTCTTTAGTGACAAATTTGTTTAGCATTTTCTTTTTCAGTTTTGACCAAGACCTAAGAGGTTCCTTACCCTCCTTAATCCTTTGGTGCTTTAAGTTGTCAAACCATAGGGATGCATACCCTTTCAATCTTAGCACAGCAACTTTAAAAGACTTAATATCAGAGTAACTTTTGTATTCAAATACCTTCTCAACATCCCTAATCCATTCTAATAGATCATCAGGGTTTAAACTACCAGAGAATTCAGGAATTTCTACCTTGAGATGCTTGTCAGTGTGCTCTGGAATCTCCTCATAAGTTCTGTTGCTTTCTCCTGAGTCTGACCCTTCTTCCTCCTGTAGGGGATGTCCTCTTCCCATGCCCATGTGGCCACGACCTCTGCCTCTGCCTCTAGGGGGTGGTCTTCCCCTCAGTGGAGGAGCAATGTTCTCCATGACAGTGTTCAAGGCAGCCAGCACTACATTTACAGTGCCTGCTAGCTGATCCACCTTGCCTTCAATACCTGCAAGCCTCTCTTCACTCATTGGGTTATTTTTTGTGTTTTTGTTGTAGTTAGGATAACAATGGCCTCACAACCAAAGCTCTGATGCCAGAATTGCAGTGATATTATAGGGGTGTGTTAGGAATTGGACCCTAGACTCCTATCTAGCACTGGATATGGATGTTACTCAACTCCCACAGCTCAACACAGGGAATCAAACAACAAACTAGACTAGCTAAGACTCCTTACCACAGCCAAGCACAGGTAAGCAGACTTGAACTAAACAACAAGCAAACACCCCACAGTCTATGCACAGGGATATCTAACTTGCCACAGACTTAGATCAACAACCACAGCCTAGCACAGGATGTTATCAGGCCTGACTTTCAACTAAGGCAAAGCACAAGTTGGAAAGATTTTGGAAATGAGAACAATGCTCAAGTTTTTTCATTCAATAATCAACTGCCTTATACAAAAGAGCATGGGTCCTTATATAGGCCTCAATGCTTGATCTAATACAACCCTAGAATAACATCTAAGGGCCAGGATTAATCTACATAAACGTGACAAGTTACTGGCTACAATTTCAGATTGAAAATACAAAAGAAAACTGAAAACAGACAATTGCAGACATATGACAGTGACATGCTCCAGGTTGTGCTTTGTTGCTTGGTGTTGGCTTGAAGCTTGTGGACGAAGCTCATTAATACTCATTGACCTTCTTCTGCAGTAGTTCTAATAGTAGGGAAGACAAGGAAAGACTTTTGGAGATAGTCTTTCAGTTTTTAGCTAGAAATGGAAAGACTGCTTTATGCTTTATGCTTTAGGTAGGCTGTTTTGATTTGGATTTTTAGGGTAGTTGTGTTGTGTTTTGGAACTGGTTCCCTAGGACTTTTTTGGACCTAGGTGGGTAAGGTTTTAGCTGGGCTTGGTGGTAGCTGGTGGTTTGAAGTGTGGTGGTAGTTATGGCTTCCCCAAGTGGCTGTTGTAGGCTGTTTTTGTGATTTTGTGGTTGGGTGTTGGTGGGTTTGTCTTTGGCTTGTTTGGCTCGTGTCCTGGCTCGTGTCCTGGCTCGTGTCCTGGCTCGTGTCCTGGCCAACATGGCTCAGCTTGCAGCTCCCCCTTTTGTTACCCATCCCTTGCCCCCAGATTGACCCTTGGACACCCATGTAGACCTCCCCTTGGTTACCAATGCTTACCCCTTGATCCCCCTTGGCCTGCCCCTTGTCCCTAGTGTAGAATACTGCCCTGCCCTGTGCCCCAGCTCCTGCTGCATAATAGCAATTATTTAAATACAACTCTAAACCATTAGGCAAAAGAAGAACGTAGGTGCCCACGGAAACTGCGGCTACCTTAGCTCCATTTCCCATGCGTAGGTCCACGTCACCCTTGGCTAGTGCTTGCACGTCCCTCAGCCCCTGTACATGATTACAAAGGTGAGAACCACAACCGGTATCAAATACCCAAGAAGAGGTACTAGCAAAGTTAATATCTATCATATAGAGTGATGAAAGAATTTTACCTGACGTTGTCACACAACCGTCTTTCTTGTCTTTCAAGTACTTGGGGCAATTGCGTTTCCAATGCCCTTTGCCATTACAATAATAGCAATCCGCCTCCGCGTGTTTGTTGACTTTGGGCTTGGCCTTATAAAAGACCTTGGCCTTTCCCTTGCCGGATTTCTTGAAAAGAGTCTTACCCTTTCCCTTGTCCTTCCTCACCCCAAGGTTCATGTTCTTCATTTTCATGGAAAGAACATCCTTGGGTTCACTCCCACTAGCCTCCATGTCTCTCTCAGCTTGGGTGAGGAGTGCATGGAGTTCATGGAAACTCTTGTCCATGCCATTCATGTTATAGTTCACCCTAAATTGGGTGAACTTAGGTGAGAGTGAATGAAGGATTTTACCCACCACCAAATTCTTCGGAATTTTGCACCCTAGACGCTCTAAGGTGTCCGCGTGCTCAACCATTTTGAGCACGTGTGGGCCAACCTTTTGGCCCCTTTGAAGCTTAGTGTCAAAGAATTTCGTAATTGCCTCATATTGGAGAATTTGAGGGGCTTGCGAAAACATCGAAGTGATCCTCGTGAATATCGCATATGCATTGAGAGAGATCAATTGGAGTTTGAGTTTGGGTGAGATTGACCAAATCAAGACATTCTTGACGTCATTAGCAACCTTCAAATAAAGGTCATATTCGGCCCGAACCACCGCGGACGATCTAGGCGCGGGTTCGGTGGGGGGCTCTTCGACCAAGTAGCGAAGCACGTTATCGGATAACGCGGCGCTCTTGATCGTTGATTCCCATTCAACGAAGTTACTTCCGTCATCCTTAAGGACACACTTGTCCATGACGGACCTCAACCATGAGTCCTTACCCAAGGTTGCAACGTTTGATGATGTCGACATTATGCGAATATGGTAACTACAACAAAAAGAAATATATAAACATTCATTGTTAATTTACTTGAAAAACATTTTAACAAGTTAAGCATTCATATAATGACCTCTCACTAAATTATATAAATGATTCCAAGACCCATCTTTAAATAAAAATAGTCATCGCATGCTACTTTTTATCTAGAAATGGTAAGTCGTTACTTGACTAATTCTACCCTTAGAACTCTTGGTTGACGGATTTCAACTAAATCCATCTCCTAGTCCCAAGATAACGCTTATCTCGTTGAGTCCAATCCAATTTTAGCTTGTGATCGTATCACCCTACTTACCCGAGGTAAAAAGGGACCCACGAGCGTGGTATCCCTAATGAACACGGGATTCATAGGTGTTATTAATTGGTAAGGCTAATCTCAATTTTTTAAATATGTGAGAGATCTTGTCAATTTAGTTATTAATTCCCTATAAGTGAACTAAGTCGGTGAATTGTGAATAACGTTGAATTGACAATAACGGTAAATAAAATGCATGTGTGACGATTTTGGCATGAGCGAAAATAAAGCAAGCAACCAAGCAACAATAAAATCCTAGTATGGCCACCTAGCTAATCAAAATTAACTAGATAGTTACAAATTCGGAAACCAACTCCTTGGTCCCTTGCCTCTTCACTTGGAACACCTTCCAAAAATGGCACCGTCTTGAGGGAGTCACCGGTCTTCATAAAAATAATAAAAAAAAAAAACTATCGTCCTGAAATAACAAGATACAACTTCCTATTATACATGAGTCTATAAATAAAATATTAAATTCTACAAAAAGGCGAACGAGGAGATCGCCAATAAAATTACAACCAAACCGTTATTCCTTACATTACGGGTAATAACGATAAAAATTAACTACGCCATACTAGGTACAAAATTTGCATAAATTATGAAATAAATGACATTCATTCATTCCAACATAAATAAAATAAATTGCTGCAAAATTCATGCCAAAATCGTCCTAAGTTCAATTCATGCTCATTGTAGCTCGATTTCTTCCGGGATTCATTGATTTTTAACCATTAAAAATCAATATCAACATTTAAATCGCATTTAAATTCAAACTAATTAACTAAACTGTTTTAGAACTCAAAATTAGTCACTACTAATTTTGTTGGTCATTAATTAGATCGATTTGATTTCATTTGCTAAATATTACGGTTTAATCATAAAAATTATGAAATAAAACCAAAATAAAATATAAACATCATAAAATTTGAAACCAAAAATTTTGTACATTCTGGAAAAATTCCAGGAACTATAAAAATAAAAAACATTTTCTCAAAAAATTTAAATTAATTTTATGAACAAATAGCTTTGTATTTAATGGTTTTATCAAATAAAAACATTAGATATAGTAAAACAGTGAAACAAATTATGAAATTTCACAAAGAGTATCAAAATCAGAATGTAAAATGTACAAAAAATTTTCAAGACCAGAAATTGAAATTTCAATTTTATGAACATTATAATCTCATATTATCGACTTTTATCGTATAAAAATCAATGAACATGCAATACATAAGTAAAATTCACGAAATTTTACATACAATATGTAAGAAATGCATGTGAGATCATATTAAAATTTCATGGCCAGAATCAATATGAAACTATTTTTAGTTAACTTTTAACTCATAAAATGCATGTTAACTCGGTTTAAACGCCAAAAATCAAAATAAAATCGAAAATTAATCCTAAAGTCACGAAATTAACCACAAACATTTTGAGGTCAGTAGGTATACATGTACACCAAAATGTCGTCAGAATCGTATTTTAACTCAAAATCTTGATTATTAGTTATCTTATAACTTTAATAAAAATGTCCAAAAGAACATTTGCAGCTACAAGCTAGCCTCGGATACCATGAAAAGTCCATAGACCTTAATTAGACTCCTCTAATTAGGTGCTAAATTACTTGTTAATTTAGTTTATAATGATCTATGTAACATGCATGCAAATATAAAGACATTTATATAAGAGAAGAAATTTCCTCACATTGATATGGAAAATATAAGGGCACAACAAGAACTTCTTCTTGTTGTTCTTGAGCTAATAATATGGATGAATACAAATAATCCCCAAAGTAGAAGATCTCCTCTAAGTTGCACCAAGATTAACCCAAATAATCTACCCTTATTATTAACTAGATAATAAGATATATATTATTCTACTAATATTATGACTATATTAATACACTAGTAATACTTAGTAAATATTAGTGTTTGAGAGTTTTAGTAAGAATATGAGGTTTTCAGAGAAGTAAGAAAACAAAGCACAAAATGAAGTAGTAAAAAATGAGCAACACTTGATCATTTTTATAGGCCATTTGGCCGGTTTACTATGTCCACAAATGGACTATTATTTTGTTTAATTTGGTCACATGCATTGGAGTGGAGTGTTGTAGAACAAGTGATGATTGTTTACTACTTGTTATGTCACTTTCATAAAGTAACTAAAGAATAAAAATAAGAACAAAATCATCACCATGTAACTACTAGCCAACCGGTCACAATGGCCTTAGTTTGGTCCATTTTGATTTTTGATATTTGTCTTACAAATACTTATTGATCAGATGGTTAATTATCTTGTATAATTAAGTGTTAATTTGATCATATAACAATTATATGACTCAATTAAATAAATAATATGTACTTAACATTTTAAGTAATATTTTACCATTATATCAATATATAATGGGTCCCACAATGCTTAGTTAATTTGTAACACCCGGAAATGTACCCTATTTTTCTAGTAGAAATATTTTACGAAGCCTTGTCAGCAATTTTAAGTTTTAAATTAGCTTTTTATGTTTCGAGTCGAATTTTGAATTTCCGAGTTCGTATTTGGAATTTCTGCGAGATTTCATAAAAATCCCGTCTTAAGACGAGTTTGACTTTTCTTGACTTTTAAGACGAGTTTGACTTTTCTTGACTTTTAAGACGAGTTTGACTTTTCTTCGACTTTTCTTGAATTTTAAGTCGTCTTTGAATTTTCTTGACTTTTGAGTTGTCTTTAACTTTTCTTAACTTTTTAGTCGGGTTTGACTTTCTCGACTTTGAAACCGACTTTGACTTTTTCCTATACATAACACTCCCTCCTTAACCTAATTTCATTCAACACAAATCACAAACACAACATTCCTTCCTCTCCAAGAAAAACCCAATTTCCCTCTTGGATTTTGATCTTAGAATCGACGTATCTCTTTCGTTACTCGCTCAAATTCACGTAAGTTCGTCTTATTCTTCCCCTCTCATCTTCCTCTATCCGTATTGGTAATAAAATTACCGTCTTTCTCGCTTTTTAAATTATCCGTCTTTCTCAAGGTGGATGATATTCATCTTTTATTATCTAATATTATGTAGGGGGAGATTAGGAAAGCTTAGTAACCGTTTAAAGACGCGAAAAGGTAACGGTGAAGGGTTACTCGATATCATTTACGTGTTTTATGTGATTTCTAGGATATAAACCGTATGTAGATTATGGTTAGTAAGCTTATGACTTGTATTGTTGTTGATGGATGTTGTTAGTTGTTAGTTGATATGAGAATTGATGATTTGTAATGATAAATGAGGTTTGTGTTGTTGATAACATGTTGATTTTTGTTCGTCCTTGAGTCCCGTGAAGGACGCAGGCTGCGTTGTAGGACGCAGGCCGCGTCACCCGCTGGAAACAGAATTTTTCCTGCACTGACCCCTTTTCGTAGAATGATCATATCTCCTTCGTTACTTGTTTGTTTTGGGCGTGTGATATCTCGTTGGAACCGTAAGAGGTTAAGCTATCACCTCGAATTGGAATTTCTGCATTCCCATATATAGAACTCTAGTTATGACCGTTTGAAGTGGACCCTTGTTTTCGTTGGTTTCCAAACAACATTGTTTTGGAGAGGTGAACTATGTTTTTATTCATTATGCTTCATAAACTTGTTCTAATGCTTATGTATCATGTATTGACTCATGTTTATCATATTTAAACTTATATGATTCCCTATTCTCATGTTTTGTGACGGGTTTTGGTATGTCCCACGTTGAGTCGGTTTTTACAAATGATACGGTTTGAGCACTATTTTGTCTTGTGCTTTGTACTCTCATTCCTTTGGCTACCTTCCCGTTCGTAAGGCTGGAATGTCGGAACGGAGAGGTATCCTACTGCTTAAATGCAGGTGTTAGTGGGCATACGACGACGTTGTTGGGAGTTGAACGCTATGCATTGTTCGACCCGGCCGTCAAATGTTGTGTACTTGCGAGGTGGTGTTAGTTGCATGTAGAGTACGACTGTCATGAGCCGTTTGAGCTGTTTCGCCTATTTAGTGAATTGATCTACCGAATTTGGGGTACTCGGCATATCTTTTATAAGCCCGAGTCTTGGATGTGGAACGTCTTACCAGTGTCGAAGAGGAACATGATTATTCCGAGGTCTGGCCAGATTTAGATAGGACCGTATTATTATCGGCGTACTACCAGAGGATTAGTCTACATATACGAAATGATTGAATCCCCCCCCCCCCCCCCCCCCCCCCCCTGTATGCGTTCAGGGAAGGTTTTACTCCCGTGGATGCCCATAATCATACTTGCCTTGTACACGATGCTAGTGCGTTTCATTTACCGTGAGAGAGGTCGTCGTCGTGTTGTCGTCTTGGAATGCGTGATTTCATGATATTATTCATGGTCATTGCATGATTGGGCACCGTCGTTCGTGATTGCGTGATTTCATGATATTATTCATGGTCATTGCATGATTGGACACCGTCAATGTCTTGGTTCGTGAATGGATGGTAATATGTTGGATATTATGTGATCATCGCATGACTTGACTGGTTTGTCTGTCGAGTGTCAATCTTATCAATCTTATACCGCTAACGGTGAGATGTAAGCCCTAGTGAGCGTATTCGATTGCCTAAGAGTGTCTTTCCCGAGTCTTTGAATAACATGATGGTTACGGATTTGATTTCCACATGATCTTATCATTATCTATAGAATTGCCTATCTATTCTTATAGTATCTCACATGTATATCTATATATGCATGCTTTACTTTTGTATTTCCTTATATGTACGTTAAAGGGGATATGGCTGGGAGAACCCGGAGTTACTCCCCACTGACTGTGGCGTTCATGTTTTTCATGAATGAACAGGTTGCTTGCATGGATTGACTTTTTGGATGTGACATTTTGGGTTCGGGTGTGAGCTAGCGGGCGTAGTCCCTGGATGATTAACCTCTAGACAATTTTAGCTAGTTTTCTAAACACTTGTTGGTTGTTAACATATTAAGAGACCCCGTCTCTTTGTTATATTTAGTACTTTAGTTTGTAATTTTGACACTCCTCGTATTTTCTATCTTGCATGTATAAAAGTTTTTTAAAATACCGTATTTCCGCATATCTTTTCACATGCTTGTATGTTTTATATTTCCGCATTCGCGAGGGTTGTCACATAATTTATTTTACAACTCCTTGTAAATATAATTAACTAATTACCTCTATCTCAAAACTTCAACTAATTTAGTAATTTAACGATTAATTACTAAGTTAAATCTTATTTAATCGTATTAAAATAAGATATAAATTTATTAGTCAATTATCGCATAATTGAAAAATAAGCTTAATCGAATTTGAGTTATTAACTCATTTTCTAATAATTAACTCTCGTACATATCGAATATATGTAATGTACTAATTAACTGTATCGTATACAAATAATTAGTTACTATTTGGATTTCATCCTTTAGGTGTGACCGAAAGGGATCAGTTGATCACCGCCGTCAAACGACACTAACGTCAAACTCTAGTCAGCCAACCGTTATTGATTTACGTTAATCAACTGACTAATCATATATATAGTCAATAAATATCCCAATTATATTCCATAATAAGATTTATTATGTGGCGCACTTTTGTGGAGGACACCTACTCCAACAAACACAAGAACAAAGCGTTTGTGGCTCGTGATGCTGTCTTTCAATAAAAATACGATTATTTCTTGATAAGACAGAGTGTGGGTAAATGTTTCAAGAGCCACAAACTGAGCATATGTTCCGAAAAAAGTTTCCACATTGCTTGTTTAGTAGTTGTTTCTACAGAACCTTGGAGGTCAAGTGAAATTTTGGTATCGTTTCATAGTGATGAATTCATATTACTATGAGAAAGTGACTCACCTGTGAATTATAAGAGACTGTTTTTAGTCCCAACTTCATGCTATTGGTTAGAGTCATGCGATTCCTAATGGACTCCATGCACGATGGTCAGGTATGTGACCTGGTAAATTTTACTTGAAGAAGTACGACCTCTTTAGTGTAAATTGATTTTTAAGATCGAAATCTGCATGGATGAACATTAAAATGTCTTCATAGATAAATTGGTAGGCCAAGAGTTTGAACCAATTGCAATGCTTTGATCTATTCAAAAATACTTAGCGATTAAAGCATATCATAATAGTATGATGGCAATTGGATCTCAAGAACGGCCTTCTTGATTGCGATTCTAGAAGAGGTTGAATATTTGATATCAACAAAAGGGTTGATAGACCCAATCAATCCTAAGACAATGTGAAAATTTAAGAGAAAGTCTTAAGTAAGCACTAAAGAGTTGGAATTAATGTGTCAATCATGTCATAAAATATTTCTCGACATCTCGAGGACTAATGTTGATACATGAAGTTCAGTGGGAGTAATGGGGTTTTCATGAGTCTTATATGTGGACACATATTGATCATTTTAGATGATGGAAGATTTTGGAGAAGTAGAATACATCTCTTAGATATCTGGATTTATGGAGATAAAGGATATTAGCATTAAGTCAAAATTCTTATGTTGATAAGATCTTTGACTAGTTCAAGGAAGTTGAACACATGATAATTGATTCCTTTTTGCTTCCGCTGCGGGATCAATTATATACGCCGTGATGTGTGCTCAATCCGACATTTCGCATGCTTTGAGCATGACAAGTCGTTTGTAATCAAATCCAAGTGAGAGTCTCTTGATAGCCATAAATAACATCCTTAAGTACTTGCGAAGGACTAAAGATATGTTCCATGTGTTTAGAGTTTACAGTGAGTTGTGTGTAAAGGGTTACACAGACTTCAGTGTCCAAACTGATCAAAGTGATTTGAAATCACGAACTGGCTGTGTTTTATAGAAGATTTATTTGTTGGAAGAGTACCAAGTAGAAAGGACTATTGGAAAGATTTCAAGTAGGAGTGACATTTCCAAATATAAATGTCATGTATCCACTACAAATGTTCCAGGCAGTTAATCATTGCGGATTTCACAACGGAAATGGAGTACATTGCATCATTTGATGATGCATATAAAAGTAGCATGGATTCGACTGTATTGGAGGGACTAGGAGTAATTCCTATAGTTGTATATCCTATCCCATGATACTTGTAAAACAGTGGGAGGTACATTTAGGCCAAGGGGCCTAAGTCTAGATTCAAACATAGACACGTACTCAGAAAGTTTTATGTAATATAGGTTTACGTAGACAAAGGAAAATAGCAATCAGCATTGAGAAAGATGCAAGTATTACTAATCCATTAGCCATGCCTTTTGCAGGCTGAACATGATAGTCATATCATTTCAATGGGGATTGAAATGTGTACCTAAATTGCTGGAGATTTTGGGATATAAAATTGATAGCGTATCAATTTTTCCATATCTGATAATCGCATTCATTGTTAGAGTTTCATTAAAAACTCCTTTATTTAGTTTGACTAAAGTTTAATACTTTGTTTTATCTGAATTGGTTTTATGAAAAGTTGAACACAATTCAAGTGAACAAGATAAACTTAGTACTATTGTCCCTAGTCACATATATGATGTGACGTCTCGTAGTGACTAGATTGTAAGTCGACCGATGGCTAGTTCAACGCCATGGGGTCATGGAGATGACTGGTCGTTTACATAGACAGACTGTATGACACTCTGTTGGACAGTGACCTTTATAGGATCCCTTATCAAATTGTTGAAGCCTGGTCGTGGAAGGGATTTCTATATTATTCCTATGAGTCGATTCTTTAGACTGGCGACCATTTACCTTAGTCAGTGTAGTTTCCGATTGACTTTGGTTTTTGTCCTAGGTCGTGCCGTGAAAGGAGGCTGATGGACATCTTCTGGGTCATGGTGATCTGCATTATACAGTGTAAGATGGGTCAACAGGAATTGTCCACCCGCCTTGGGTATTAACATCTTCGGGCCACTTGAGGAGTAGTGACTGGAATTGCCTGGCCATGCTCGGAAGAGATCTCTGGTAGAGTTTCCAGCCAAACAGTTACTATCCCAGATCGAGAAAACCACTATATATATATATTTTTCAATCGCAAGTGCGACCTGAAAGACACCTTGTGATGAGTGGGAGGATGTGACACAAAAGAGACAAGAGAATCGGTAGCACACAACTCGTCGAGACAAGTGGGAGATATTGTAGGAGGAGGAGTCCCCCGCAATAGTGTTGCTACATGCACAACTTGTATCGGACAAGTGGGAGATTGTTGGAGTAAGTGTCCTCCACAATAGTGCATATATATAATGAAACTCATTTTGAATATACGTGGCATGATTAGTATATTTTGATAATCCACGTCAGTTGATTGACGTGAATCGGTAACACTCCACTGACTAGAGTTAGACATTTTTGTCGTATGACGGCGGATCCCTTTCGGACACACCTATATGATGAGACCCAAATAGTAGAACTAATTATTTGTATATGATACAGTTAAGTTGTAACACCCGCAAATGTACCCTATTTTTATATTAAAAATATTATACGGATACTATTCGGCGAAATTTAGATTTAATCTAGAATTAAATTTCCCGTGTCTAATTTAGAGAATCCGAGTTCGTTTTCGGACTTACTCGAAATTCCGAGTGAGTTACGCTGTAAGGTGCTTATGGGCTTTTTCCCATGTTTTTCCACTTACTCCCTTATACTCCCCTTAAACCCTAAACTTCCTCATTCAACTTACTCCTTCTTCCTCACCAAGTAACCACCAAAAACCTAAGCTCCATAATTGATCAAGCTAAACATCGACTCTACTCCTTCATTACTTGCTCAAATTCGCTAATTTCCGTCTTAATCTTTCCCTCTCATCGTCCTCTATCTTATTTGGTAATAAAATTACCGTCTTTCTCGCTTTTCAATTTATCCGTCATTCTCAAAGGTGAATTATATTCATCTTTTGTTATCTAATTGTAGGTGGAGATCTTCAAGACCTCGACAAAGACTACTACTTAGTAGAGGAGGACCTAGACGAGGATTGAAGATGCAAAAAGGTAACGGTGAAGGGTTACTCGATATCATTATGTGTTTTAATGTGTTTTTGATGTTAGTAATCGTATTTAGAATAGGATGATTAGTCCTAGGATTTGTGTTGTTGATAATGGTTGTTGTTAGTTGATAATTGTTGATGAGTATTGAAGATTGATGATGATAGTTAAGTTTTGTTGATGTTCATTGTTGTTGAGTAATGATTTTCGTGCATTTTATGTCCAAGCCGGTTGACTGGCCGCCGGTCAGCTGACCGGCTGGGAGTTAGCTGACTTGAATTTGGTATTTTTGATGATTTATAGTAGTACATACGTCTCAGCTGGCCGACCGGCTGAGACCCACCTCATTTTCTTCTTCTTTATCAAGTGACTTATGGCCCCAGCCGTGTAGCCGGCAGCCGGTCCCCTTGACCGGCTGTAACACCCGCAAATGTACCCTATTTTTATAGTAAAAATATTATACGGATACTTTTCAGCGAATTTTAGTTTTAGTCTAGAATTTAATTTTCCGTATCTATTTTAGAAAATCCGAGTTCAATTTCGGACTTTACTCGGGATTCCGAGTGAGTTACGCCTTAAGGCGCTTATGGGCTTTTCCCATATTTTTCCACTCACCCTCCTTATATCCCCTCATAAACCCTAACTCCTTCCTTCTTTTCCACTTACTCTTTCTTCCTCATCAAACCACCAAAACCTAAACTTCATTTTTATCAAGCTTAGATTCGTCGCTACTCCTTCGTTTCTCGCTCAAATTCACTAAGGTTCGTCTTAATCTTTCCCTCTCATCGTCCTCTATCTTAATTGGTAATAAATTTACCGTCTTTCTCGATTTTTAATTTATCCGTCTTTCTCAAAGGTGAATTATATTCATCTTTTATCATCTAATCGTAGGTGGTGACCTTCAAGTCCCCGACAAAGACGACTACTTAGTAGAGGAAGACCTCGACGAGGATTGAAGACGCGAAAAGGTAACGGTGAAGGGTTACTCGATATCATTTACGTGTTTTAATGTGTTTTCTATGTTAGTAATCATATTTGGAATAGGATTAGTATTCATAGAACTTGTGTTGTTGATGATGAGTGTTGTTTGTGGATGATTGTTGATGATAATTAATGATTATTGATATTTGATAGTAGTTATTTATGATAATTGAAAATGGATGATTGAAGAGTTGTTGTTCTCGGGTGAATGTGTTCCCAGTACCCGGCCGCCGGTCCCCCTGAGCGGCTGGGACTCACTACACCGACCCCTTTTCGTAAAATGATCATATCTCCTTCGTTACTTGCTTGTTTTGGGCTTGTGACCAACCGTTGGAACCGTAAGAGGATAAGCTATCACCTCCACTTTGAATTTCTGCATTTGAATGTCTAGACCTCTAGTTATGACCGTTTGAAGTGGACCCTAGTTTTAATAGTTTCCAAACTTGTTGATTTGAGATGAGATTTATATTTCGTATTCTTTATACTTCCTAACCTTGGTCTAATGCTTATGTAATCATGTATTGTTTCATGTTTATCATTGTTACATTTATATCATGCTTATATCACATGCCTTTGTTTTTCTCGTATGACTTTGGTCCCAGCCGGGTAGCCGGCAGCCGATCCCTTTGACCGGCTGGGACACGCTGCATTTTGGTTTGTTTTCAATTGTGACTATTGATGCCAGCCGGGTAGCCGGCAGCCGGTCACCTTCACCGGCTGGCACACGCTAGAATTTTATTTACAATTCTTACTTATGTTTTCATTTATAATATTTCCGATGGTTTGTTTATCGTATAAATTTACGTAATGACTTTAAAATTAATGTTTCGAATATAAGATATTCCATTCGCTTGTATCGCATGGTTTGTGACGGTTTTCGGTATGTCCCACTTTGAGTCGGTTTTACAAATGTTACGGTTTGAGCACTAATTTCCTATGTGCTTTGTACTCTCATTCCCTTGGCTACCTCCACGTTCGTAAGGCTGGAATGTCGGAACGGGGAGTGTATCCTTACTACTTAATTGCATGTGTTAGTGGGCATATGACGACGTTGTTGGGAGGCGAACGCTTGGCGTTGATCGACCCGGCCGTCAAATATTGTATACTTGCGAGGTGTGTCATTTGCATGTAGCGTACCGCTTGTTGGGAGGCTTGTGCTTTTTTCCGCCTCTTTCGTGAATGTCGACCGAATTTGGGGTACTCGGCGTCAATGATTGACCTAGTCTTGGATGCAAATTGTCATCGCATGTCGAATCGGAAAACGTTTATTCCGAGAGTCTGGCCAGGTTTAGACTAGGACCGTATTATTATCGTCGTCCTACCGGGAGAAAATTAGTCTACATATACAAAATGTCATCGTGTATGCGTTCAGGGAAATGTCTTATCCCGTGGATGCCTTTTAATCATACTTGCCATGTACACGGTGCTAGTGCGTTTCATTTACCGTGAGAGATATCGTCAATGAATTGGTATGTTTGGATGGATGATTACATGATTGATTATTCGTGATCATTGGATGACTTGGCATGGTTTGTTTGTCGAGTCTCAATCTTATCAAACTTATGCCGCTAACGGTGAGATGAAAGCCCTAGTGAGTGTATATGGTTGCCTAAGAGTGTCTTGCCCGAGTCTATCTATAGCATGATGGTTACGGATTTGTACTTCATGTAGCGATATCTTTACATATTGAATTGCCTATTTATCCTTTCTCGTACTTCATATGTATATCTATATATGCATGCTTCTACTTTTGTATTTCCGTTTATGTACGTTTAATGTGATATGGCTGGGAGAACCCGGAGTTACTCCCCACTGATTGTGGCGTTCATGTTTTTCATGGATGAACAGGTTGCTTGCTTGGATGGCTTTTTGCTTGTGGTATTTTGGGTTCGGGTGTGAGCTAGCGGGCGTTGGCCTGGATGAGTCACCTCTAGACGTTGTTTAGCTAGTTGCTAATAACTTTGATGTTGGATAACATTTTGAGAGACCTCGTCTCTTTGTAGTATATTCTTTTTTAGTTTGTATTTATTTGACATTCCTCGTATTTCTATCTTGCATGTAAAAAGTGTTAAAAACATCGTATTTTCCGCTATATAAATCACATGCTTGTTATGTTTTATTTCCGCATTCGCGAGGGTTGTCACAGTTGGTATCAGAGCTTAAACGCTCCTGACGCACACACGTGAATCCTAAACTTAAGCCACTTGACCATGAAATAATAAATGAGAGATGGGTAGAAGTTAAGGATTTTACTTGGTAGCCTTTGGTGTACTTGATGTTTGTTAGGTTCTAACCTGTTTGTTGATTGTGTTGAGTGATGTTTGTTTGTATCTACCGTCTTGAGGTGGATCATGTGTTACCTAGAAGAAGTATCCTCTACTGAAGATTTGAAGATTGACAAGCCTAATTGAAGTGTATTTCTTCCTCATCGATGATTTCTCTCGTCCTTAATGTATCATGCGTGCTCTCTTCCTTCTATCTAGGTGCTTCTTTCTCTTCCAACTTGGTTGCCTCTTGGAAATTACTCTTGATAGTTTCCTCCATCTTACCATTTCTACCCTCAACTTTCTCACGTGACCTTTTGTGGATACCATACCCGTTTGTTTGTAATATATAAACCTTGGTCGGAAGAATTTTGGACTTTGTAGAATGTTAGTGTTGATTTGAATGAATTTGGGATTTGAGAAAAATTTTGTAGACCTAAGTTCACCCGTAGTGGTGAGAGTAGAGATCCTTGAGGAAAGTGTGGTAAGATATGTTTGATGATTTTAATGTATAAATGCTTGTCATGACTTAACCCACACTTCTATGACTCTACAACTAGCGGATAGGTCCGTTAAGCAACCTTTAAAGTTGGTAAATTTTTGATCCCCACGGATTTCGTTGTCCTAGATATCCCGGAGGATAGCCACACTCCCATCATCCTTGGTAGGCCCTTTTTGGCTACCGGAGGAGTCCTCATTGATGTGAGGGACGGGCGGCTAACCTTTAGGGTGGGAAACGAAACCCTTGAATTTAATCTTCCTCATCTAGTGAAGGGACCAATGTTTCACAAAGCTTGCTCGGTAGAAGTCATTGAAGAAGTGGTTGAGAAGGTGCATGAAGAAGAGAAATGTGAAGAAGAAGCTCTACAAGTGGCACTCCATGATGAGGAGATGGGAGATGACCATGAGGTAGATGATGAACTCTTGAAGAAGGTGGAGGGTCTTCTCCCTCCAAAGGTACAACGAAAGCCCTTACCTCCCACACTTAAGTACTCTTTTTTAGGTGAGGGAGAGACTTATCCCGTTATCATTAATGCTAATTTGAGTGAAGGCCAAGAACTTGAACTTTTGAAAATCTTGAAAACTCATAAGGGCTCACTTGGATATAGCATTGATGATATCAAAGGGTTAAGTCCTAATCTTTGCATGCATAGGATTGTCTTGGAGGAGGGTAGCAAACCTAAGGTAGATGGGCTACGTAGGTTGAACCCTAAGATGGCGAAAGTGGTGAAAAATGAGGTGATGAAGTTGCTAGAGGCCGGGATAATCTACCAAATAACCGATAGCTCTTGGGTGAGTCCCGTCCATGTAGTGCCCAAGAAAGGAGGGGTAACTATGGTGGAACAAGAGGATGGGACTCTCTTAGCTTCTAGACCCGTGACCGGGTGGCGGATGTGCATTGACTATCGCAAATTAAATGCCGCCACCCTCAAAGACCACTACCCCATCCCCTTTATTGACCAAATGCTTGAAAGGTTGGCGGGGCATTCTTACTATTCATTTCTAGATGGTTATTCCGGGTTTTTCCAAATCCCCATACACCCGGAAGACCAAGAGAAAACCACATTCACTTGTCCCATAGGATTTTATGCTTATAAAAGGATGCCCTTTGGGCTTTGTAATGCTCCGGGGACTTTCCAAAGATGTATGACGGCAATTTTTGCCGATTCTCTTGAGAAGAGTATGGAGGTCTTCATGGACGACTTTAGTGTCCATGGAGACTCATTTGATCTTGGGCTATTGAATTTGTCTAATGTTTTGCAAAGATCTGAGGAGCACAACCTCGTCCTCAATTGGGAGAAATGCCACTTTATGGTGGAGGAGGGGGTTGTGCTTGGCCACATCGTGTCTAAGAGAGGGATAGAAGTTGATATGGCTAAGGTTTCGGTGATAGAAAACTTGTCACCCCCTACAAATGTGAAGGGAGTGAGAAGCTTTCTAGGCCATGCGGGCTTTTACCGACGTTTCATCATAGATTTTTCTAAAATTGCCAAGCCTTTAACTTCTCTTCTTCTCAAAGACACACCATTTGTATTTGATGAATTTTGCTTGAGTGCTTTTTGTAGCTTGAAGGAGGCCCTTGTGACGGCTCCCATAATCCGCTCACCGGATTGGAGCCTTCCCTTCGAAGTTATGTGCGACGCCTCCGATTATGCGGTCGGGGCGGTGCTTGGCCAAGTTGTGGACAAGAGGCACCATGTAATCTACTACACAAGCAAAACTCTTGATCAAGCCCAAGTCAACTACTCTACGACGGAAAAGGAAATGGTAGCTATTGTTCATGCCGTGGAAAAGTTCCGGCAATACTTTGTTGGTTCTAAGGTTGTGGTATACTCGGATCACTCCGCCTTGAGACAATTGTTAGTGAAAAAGGATGCAAAGCCAAGGCTCTTGAGGTGGGTTCTTTTACTTCAAGAGTTTGACTTGGAAATTAAAGACAAGGCGGGGTCGGAGAATGTTGTTGCCGACCACCTATCTAGATTGACTACCGAAGATCATGGGTTGAAGGATGAGAGTGGCCCGATCAATGAGTGGTTGAGAGAAGATAGTTTGATGATGATAGGTGGTAAATCACCATGGTTTGCGGACTTGGCAAATTTGATTGTGAGCGGGTTTATTCCGGAGGAGTTGGATGCTAGAGCTAGAAGGAAGTTGAAGCATGACTCAAAACGCTATTTTTGGAATGACCCACATCTTTTTCGCAAGTGTGGTGATGGCATGTTTCGAAGATGTGTTCCTAGGGAAGAAGGCATGGAGATAGTCGATAGAATTCACAACTCGGCCTATGGGGGCCACCTTGGTACATCTCGCACCATTGCAAAGGTGTTACAAGGTGGTTTCTTTTGGCCATCTATGTTCAAGGATATCCACTACTTTGTCAAATCTTGTGATCGATGTCAACGAACGGGGAATATAAGTCAAAGAAATGAGATGCCCCTTCAAAACATTCTTGAGATTGAGCTTTTTGATTGTTGGGGAGTTGATTTCATGGGACCATTCCCAAACTCTTGTGGGAATGAGTCCATTTTGGTAGCGGTGGACTATGTGTCCAAGTGGATTGAAGCCGTTGCTACCCCAACAAATGATGCTAAAGTTGTTATCAAGCTCTTCAAAAACACTATCTTTCCAAGATTTGGGACCCCGAGAGTGGTGATTAGTGTCGGGGGTTCGCACTTTAGGAAGAGCACTTTCAAGATCTTGCTTTCTTCTCATGGTGTCACTCACAAGACCGCTCTTGCCTACCACCCTCAAACAAGTGGGCAAGTAGAGGTCTCAAACCGTCAAATAAAAGCCATCTTGGAGAAGACCACAAGCAAAGGTAGGAAGGATTGGTCCCAAAAGCTTCCGGATGTTCTATGGGCCCTTCGCACCGCCTTCAAAACTCCCCTCGGCACAACTCCCTACAAGCTTGTCTATGGCAAAGCTTGTCACTTGCCAATCGAGTTGGAGCACAAGGCATGGTGGGTCTTAAAGGAAATGAACTTTGACATTGATATGGCCGGAGAGCTACGTTTTCTCCAAATGAGTGAACTTGAAGAACTAAGACTTGATGCCTACGAGAGCTCTAAGATTTACAAAGAGCAAACAAAGAAATGGATTGACGCCAAATTGGTTGATAAACATGTAAAAGTGGGTGATCAAGTCTTACTCTATAATTCTCGGGTCAAGTTGTTTCCGGGGAAGCTACGCTCGAGATGGTCGGGTCCTTTCAAAGTTATCGAGATTTCACCACATGGATCTTTTGAACTTTGGAGCGAAGAAGGTGGTAATTTCAAGGTCAATGGGCATCGAGTGAAAAGATATTTTGACGGAGATGAAAAAGGAACGGTGGAAGTACTCTTCCTTGGGGATCCACTTCCCGAGGAAGAGTCTTGTTTGTAATCTCTTGTGAATTGATAGGTTTGGTGGAGTCCTTCAACAACCACCAATTTTTTGTATATAGCATGCATTTTAGGAGTAGTTGTGAAGATTTGGTATTGTGTACTCGGGTATTTCGTCTTTGGAAGAAGTTGTAGGTAGGTTTGAAACACTTGTAGTCAGGTTTGGATCGAAACCGTGTCTTTGGGAATATGTTGGTTCGGTAGATATTGTTGGTGACTTGGGTTTCTTTGGAAATTTGTTGTGAATTTGAAGGCGAAGTGAAGAGTAGAAGAAGTGCTCTAGGCAGGTGGACCGGCAGCCGGTGTGCCGACCGGCCCAGAGCACTCCAGTATCAAACTATTGAAGAATGGGAATTGAAGTGCAGGTATTCCAGGCCGGTCAACCGGCAGCCGGTGTGACGACCGGCCTGGAGCACATTATCATAGAAGTTGAGTTTTTGGGAATTTTTAACCTGTGTTCTAGGCCGGTCGACCGGCAGCCGGTCTGACAGCCGGCCCAGAGCACCGTATAACTGAAATTTTGAAGTTTGAATTTTTTTAGCTGTGTTCCTGGCCGGTGGACCGCCGGCCGGTCTGACGACTGGCCAGGAACACCTGAACACGCCTATTTCTCAAAAACCAAAAAATCTGAAATTTTGACTTGGGGTCCAGGCCGGTCGACCGGCGGCCGGTGCCTGGACCGGCCCAGAACTCACCCGAGACCCTTTATTCCCTCGTGAGCCTAATTTTTCTTCTCATTCTTCTTCATTTCTTCTTCCTTCTTTCTCTTTCTACCTTCAAAACTCCACACAAAAACTCCATCAAAACCACCACAAACTAAATCAATCCAACTTTTAACCCATCAATTAACCCACTACATCACATAAATTCATCCCCCACTTCAAAAACCTCACTTTTCCCTAATTTTTTCCCTCTTTCAATTGACTACTCGAAAAAAATCACCATGGCTCAACAACCACCAAGGAAAAGAACAAGGGCTCAGCTTGAGGCGGAGTTGGAGGCTAGACTTCAGCAAGTTACGGCGGGAATGGGTCCGGATGACGATTTTCCCGATATCGTTTTAGTAAGCGAAATTGCGAGAGGTAAGTTTCAATGTTTAAAACGCAGAAACCTTCCCCACTCCCGCTTCATTTGTCGGAATACTATGCGAAACTTCGGTCTTGATACGGTCACCCTTGAGCTTTTTAAGGGTTTGGGTATGGGGGAACTTTACGGTCAACACTTCCGTAGTTACCCCCGTCTTACATGGGAGTTTTTAAGTTCCTTTAGTCATGAGAAAGATAGGAACACGGGTATGGTAAAAATGGTTTCTTTCCGCCTCTTGAATATTGCTTTTAGCATTCCCATTGAAAATTTTTGTAAGGTTTTGGGGGTTAAATTTCATAAGACTTATAAATTCCCCGAAACCTTTAATGTGAATGATGTGTGGACTACTATATCGGGATTGGAATTTGCGAAGGGGACTAAGAGGCCGGAAAATGCTTGCCACAATGCCCCTATTAGGATTTGGCACCGTTTTATGGGTTGGACGTTATTTGGGAGAGAGGAGTGTCATAATTTTCGGGCTGATGAGCTCTCGATTTTCGCGGCTTACTTGTTCCAAAAGCCGAATAAATTTGGAGTCAACATTGGTCACCATGCCGCTCTCCACTTTCAGAAAATCTCCAATGACCCATTTAGCCCGACCGGTATCCATATAGGGGGGATTGTTACCAAGATTGCCCATGCCCTTTGTAGAGATGCTCTGGATGAGCGAAATTTGAGGTGTTTGGGGGGATGCTCCTTGTTGACGGAGGACTACATTATGTCGAAGCTTGAATGGGTAGTGAAGAGAGTTGAGGACGGGAAGATGTACTGGAGGATTCGAGGGGTCAATTATATTCCCCTCCCGAATAGTGCGGCAATGAAAGTGGTTCCTGATAGTGCGCACTATCTTCTCCCCCTAGAGGAGGAGAACCCTCCACCACCACCTGTAGAAACCCCGGAAGATCAACTAGCTCCAATCACCGCATTTAGGCGAGATCCCACTGCCCCCGTCACTACATATAGGAGAGAGCAGCAGGGCCCCACTTCCACTTCCTTGCCTTATGCGAACCCCTATTATCATCAACAGCAGTGGCGTCCTTGGCCTAATTCATCCCAACCCGAGGCATCCACTTCCACCACTCCTAGTTACCCACCTTTGGATCCTTCCTTGATCCAGTTCATGGCCGATATGACTTTGGCCTCCGAGGCGGCAGCTACAGAGAGAGAGGCAGCGGCTATGGAAAGAGAGGCGGCAGCTAAGTGGCGAGAGGAGGAAGCTCGGGAGAGAGCTCTTTTGTCGCAGAGGATGGATAGGATGTATTATGACTTGACTCTTGGCCAATACCCTTCTTACGATAATTGGTGTAGGGAGGGGTATAGGGAGCCAGTTGGCCCACATCCATCCTATTTCATGTGGCCAGAGGGCGGGTATGACCAGGGTTCTAGGGTGTTCGGAGATTTCAATGTTCAGCCAGACTACTATTCTTCTGCGCCGGTTTTTGCTCAGCCGGTAGTTGATGAGGAGGAGGTGGACCCAGAGACTGCGGCTCAGAATGCCGAGTGGTTTGACAGGATGGGTCCCCGGTTCGAGATTGTGGAGGGTGGCGGCTCTGGTTCGGGAGCCAGGGATGTAGATGCGTCTTTTGCAAGAGGCCAGTCATGGCCAATTTGATACTACATCCTCTGATTTCACTGGATACTCCTGAGGCCGGAAACCCATGAGTATGATCCCTTTTAATCTAAATCTTCATCATGTTTATATTTTTGCATGCATTTAGATACTTGTATTATATCTTAGTTTAATTATCCATTTAGTTGCATCCATTTAAGCTTGCATTAGAATTTAATTTTGTAACATATCGTCACATGTTAGCCTTGCATCCATATAGCGTAGTTGCATTTTGTTTGGTGTCATTTTTAGACTTTCCCGTGGTTGGTACCCCCATGAGGGGCGTGCATTTATGCATTTTACCGCCACGACGAGACTCCGATATGGCACACTAGACTTTCTTGTGGGAGGTACCCCCATGAGGGGCTTGCATTTATGCACCTTACCACCACAATGAGACTCTAGATTAGCATATAGTGTAGTTTGCATTTACTTAGATCATGACTTTGTATTATAGCATTTTGCATTTAGTTTTAGCAATTTTACTTAGTTCATGCATTTACTTAGAGCTAACCCTCTTGTATATATTGTTCATATTGTGATTATTCATCAAAAATCAAAAACCCCAAAAACAAGTTTTTATTTTTCAAAATATTTAAAAACCCAAAAACATGTTATTTGTTTTGAATTCACCCCTCACACCATGTAAATACTAAGTGTGGGGAGGGAATTCCCAAAAAAAATTGAAAAACCCAAAAAAATTGTTTTGTTTTCCTTTTCTTTTTTCCCCTCCTTTCATATTTGAGTCACTTACTCGGGGACGAGTAAGACTTAAGTGTGGGGAGGATTTTATTTCTTTTGTATATATCGTTGATTTTTGAAAAAAGTTGAAAAATGCCTAAAAATCGAAAAATTTGAAAATTTTCCAAAAAATATATGTTTAGATTAGTTTGTATATAGTTTATTTTGTATATATTGCCGTGTGTTTCTTTTTATCTCCATCCATAGGTGCGCCCCACATCATAAGAGGCACGAAAAAGGGAAAATGAAGACGCTTTGGTGAGATCTTTCCTATTTCTCTTCTCCCTTATCTCCTTTCCTTCTTACTTGAGGACGGGATGTGTTGATGACGATGGTGTGAATTTTGTTGATTGGCGTGTGTGCCACTTGTGTGCTGTTAGGAGATAGCATTAGCTTATGTGTCATATAGTCGGTTAGAGCATGTGCATTTAAGTTGTATATATGCTAGATTGCATCATGGCATATAGTTGCATTTGGAAAAATGTTTTAATAATTGTCTGTTTGGAAAACTTGTTGAATGTGCATAGTCCCTTTTTGCTACATTTTTATTCATAAAGTGTTCGTCTTAATCGTGGAATTTTAGACGCCCTAGGTTGTGCATATCTAGTGAGTTTTGACCCGTCTACTAATGCCGAGTCACGAGTTTGCGCTTATTCCACCTCGACAACCTCAATTGATGTGAATATTTCGATGGTAGAAAGGATTCTTAGGTGACCGTTCTTGCTATGCAACCAACCATGATTCATTGTTCTTTCACTTTTGCTCAACAAAGGAAACAAATCAAACAAACTGAAAATATTGAGTCAATTATCATCTTTTCTTGTTTTCGTCGAGGAAATGCAAAACGGAACTTCTAGGGATTCTAGTGGACCCTTATCTAGGGTCCCTTTCGATGCCACTACGGTGGGGATACCCCTATTGTTGGTTCCGACCGCATGTCCTTGACGGAAACCGTGTGCTTTCATGCCAAAAATTGCAAACCAAAATGCAAATCAAAAAGAAAGAAAAAGAAAAAGAAAGCAAAGTGTGAAATGAAAAGTTTTGCAAGCACTTAGACTCAAATCTCAATTTCCTTTTATCCTTCTTGAATCATTTGCCTTTGAAGTTGCATAGTGAGACGGGACGACCCTTGTGTCTCATTTATTTGAGAAACGTGAATTCCATATGCTATTGTGCTTAATAACGTCACGAGGATTTCATTTCCATCTTCCATTTTATCGCTTTTGGCCAAGCAAATAGTAGACGGGGTTAAAAATTATCATTAGACTTGCACCGCTAGGAGGCGAATATTTTTCCATGCTTTATGATATTAGTGGCTTATAAGGATCATGCATTATTTAGACGGTTTTCCTTTTAGATATTTCCGTCACATGGATGAGGCATGTGATTTTTCTTTTGTTAGATGCATCTTTGTCGTGTTCTTACGTGTTTTTCATTTGGATGCGTCGCGATTTTGAGCAAGCCCCTACTTGCCTTGCAAGGAGGTATTCTACCTCATGAGTATCTCGTTGTGAGTTGAAGGGACGGAGGAGGCCCGTTAATTGCCTACCGTCGGATATTATCAGTAGTTTAGGTTGTAGCATTAGTATTAGTGTAGTGTTGAATAAGGGTACTTATGGGTCTCGAATTTTGTTTACTTACTCGAGGACGAGTAAGTCTTAAGTGTGGGGAATTTTGATAAACATTTAATTAGTCACATTTTTCCTCTCATTTTCGTCCCCATTTTGGTCCGTTTACACGGATTTGCATGCCCTTGATTGCATTTTGCTTCCCGATTTCCCGTGCTATGAATGTCGATCTTAATTTGTAGGAATTAAGGCGGAAATGAAGAAATCGGAGCATAAAGGTCTTGCATGAGTCGGGATTCGAAGATGAGATGAAGAAGTGAAGAAAGCATGCCCAGGTGGTGCAGGCCGGCCAACTGACCGGCGGCCGGCCACCCGGCCTAGACCTCATCTCCACAAAGAAGGAAAAAGAAAGAGGGAAGAAGTCAGCCCAGGTAGTGCTCGCCGGTCGACCGGCGGCCGGTCGGTCACCCGGCCTGCACCACATCAGTAACTACTTGGGGCGTGATTCGTGTTCCAGGCCGGTGGGGGACCGACGGCCGGTCGACCGGCCAGGACCCCCATTCTCCATACTTAGAAGAATTTTGAAGCATTTGAAGACGAAGAAAAGGAAGCTACTGTTGTGCTCCTGGCCGGCCAAACGACCGGCGGCCGGTCGACCGGCGGCCGGTCGACCGGCCAGGAACACAGCATCGCAAATTCGCCAATTCTTCTATTTTCTTTCTTAATTTCGAGATACCTATATATACCCTTCCCCTAATATTTTGTAAGCAGCTTTTTCATTATCTCTTAGCACAAAACCCTAGATAATTTGTAACCCTATTAAGCACTAATTACTCTCTTAATCGTTCCCTAATTAAACTTAATTTCTCATTTCAAGTTGTTAGATCTAGTCTTTCCTAGTAGAATTATTTCAGTTTTGGGTTTGTATTGAGGATTTTGGGTTGAAGACATTCTCCCTATTCACTAATACAAGCTTGTTGGTATAAATTTCTCATCTTTTTGTTATTTATGCAATTTAATTTCATTTCTAGTTTATTGTTTATCATTTTATTGTTATAATTATTCATCTCCATAGCATAATGTTCATTTCACTATTCTTTCCCTTTACTTGTTTGATTTCCCTTAGAATGTGTGAGTAGTTCCCTTCTAGGGTTTAGGGGGAGCCTAAGGGAGGATTATGTGGGATAATTAGTTGGGTAATTAGTTTATTTGTGGTAATTATTTGGGTATTACCCATATGCGCACTAAGTGTTTGATGAAATGTGTAAACGAAAGTTGCCCATTTTATCAAGCATGGTTTGATTATTTCTTAAGCGATGGTGGTAGAAATGATTAGACTAAGTGTTTATATGGGTGATTTGAGACAAATGCGATGGCTTTGTTGATGATTATGAATTGTTGAGACATTAGCAATTAATCCTACTCGAATTTGTTGCCCATTTGCTAATTACCCGACTAGCCCATAAATCCCCCTAAGGTGAACCCTTCACCTTAGTTTTTCCCCTTAATTGTCTTACCTTGTTATTTAGCTTTTACTTGCATTTCCTAGTTTTTAGTTAGTTTTTCAAATTAATCTTTGTTAGGCTAGAATAGGACTCGATCGAACTTGTAGTTGACCCCTCCATCCTCGTGGATTCGACCCCTTTATACTACTTTTATCGGGTTATTTTTTATGCTTGTTTTGACGACGAAACCATAATCATGGGTAAATTGCATTCTCTTGAGGATTTGGTTTATTAGTAGAGTTAGTGATGACGAATTCTTGTAGATCTTCCTGCCGACTTTATCTTGATCTTCCTATCCCTAAGAGTTTTATTTGTTTCATTTTTGAGTGTTTTGTATATATTTTGTTACCGTGAGTTGTGGGTGAGATGTGCGAGTCGCTCTATGTTTGTGTACTGTCTTTTTATTTTTATTTTATCTTTGATAAAACCTTCAAATTTCCATATTGTATTTCTAATTTAACTTTTCAAAGAAGTCTAAAGATGGATTGTGTACCCTCTTTTTGGAGAAAATGGATTTCTTTCGCTTTTATATTTGGATTTTGCGCTTGGTTGGATGTTTGCACTTGTTATTGGAGACGTCTGATAACTAGTCCTACACTTACTAACGTTTGTTTTGAATTTCGATTTCACTATTTCGACATTAATTTGATTTAGATAACTAGAGTACTCGTTCGCGACGGGCACTCCTGCGATCCGTAAATAAAGTTTTGCACTGGTGAAAATATCCTTAAACCATTTTCGAGATGAACCTCGTTTCATAAATATTTCCCTTATAAAAGTTTTCGTATTAATTTTGAAAAACGATTCTTGTCCTTGATACTGTTGTTTTCTACTCTTAAGTTTCGAGGACGAAACGTTTTAAAAGGTGGGGTGATTGTAACACCCGCAAATGTACCCTATTTTTATAGTAAAAATATTATACGGATACTTTTCAGCGAATTTTAGTTTTAGTCTAGAATTTAATTTTCCGTATCTATTTTAGAAAATCCGAGTTCGTTTTCGGACTTTACTCGGGATTCCGAGTGAGTTACGCCTTAAGGCGCTTATGGGCTTTTCCCATATTTTTCCACTCACCCTCCTTAGATCCCTTCGTAAACCCTAACTCTTTCCTTCTTTTCCACTTACTCTTTCTTCCTCATCAAACCACCAAAACCTAAACTCCATTTTTATCAAGCTTAGATTCGTCGCTACTCCTTCGTTTCTCGCTCAAATTCACTAAGGTTCGTCTTAATCTTTCCCTCTCATCGTCCTCTATCTTAATTGGTAATAAAATTACCGTCTTTCTCTCTTTTTAATTTATCGGTTTTTCACAAAGGTGAATTATATTCATCTTTTATCATCTAATTGTAGGTGGTGACCTTCAAGACCCCGACAAAGACGACTACTTAGTAGAGGAGGACCTCGACGAGGATTGAAGACGCGAAAAGGTAACGGTGAAGGGTTACTCGATATCATTTACGTGTTTTAATGTGTTTTCTATGTTAGTAATCATATTTGGAATAGGATTAGTATTCATAGAACTAGTGTTGTTGATGATGAGTGTTGTTTGTTGATGATTGTTGATGATAATTAATGATTATTGATAGTTGATAGTAGTTATTTATGATAATTGAAAATGGATGATTGAAGAGTTGTTGTTCTCGGGTGAATGTGTTCCCAGCCGGGTACCCGGCCGCCGGTCCCCCTGAGCGGCTGGGACTCACTGCACCGACCCCTTTTCGTAAAATGATCATATCTCCTTCGTAACTTGTTGTTTTGGGCTTGTGACCTACCGTTGGAACCGTAAGAGGATAAGCTATCACCTCCACTTTGAATTTCTGCATTTGAATGTCTAGAACTCTAGTTATGACCGTTTGAAGTGGACCCTTGTTTTAATAGTTTCCAAACTTGTTGATTTGAGATGAAATTTATATTTCTTATTCTTTATACTTCCTAAACTTGGTCTAATGCTTATGTAATCATGTATTGTTTCATGTTTATCATTGTTACATTTATATCATGCTTATATCACATGCCTTTGTTTTTCTCGTATGACTTTGGTCCCAGCCGGGTAGCCGGCAGCCGGTCCCTTTGACCGGCTGGGACACGCTGTATTTTGGTTTGTTTTCAATTGTTACTATTGATGCCAGCCGGGTAGCCGGCAGCCGGTCACCTTGACCGGCTAGCACACGCTAGAATTTTATTTACAATTCTTACTTATGTTTCCATTCGCTTGTATCGCATGTTTTGTGACGGTTTTCGGTATGTCCCACTTTGAGTCGGTTTTACAAATGTTACGGTTTGAGCACTAATTTACTATGTGCTTTGTACTCTCATTCCCTTGGCTACCTCCACGTTCGTAAGGCTGGAATGTCTGAACGGGGAGTGTATCCTTACTGCTTAATTGCATGTGTTAGTGGGCATATGACGACTTTGTTGGGAGGCGAACGCTTGGCGTTGATCGACTCGGCCGTCAAATGTTGTATACTTGCGAGGTGGTGTCATTTGCATGTAGCGTACCGCTTGTTGTGAGGCTTGTGCTCTTTTCTGCCTCTTTCGTGAATGTCGACCGAATTTGGGGTACTCGTCGTCTATGATTGACCGAGTCTTGGATGCGAAATGTCATCGCATGTCGAATCGGAAAACGTTTATTCCGAGAGTCTGGCCAGGTTTAGACTAGGACCGTATTATTATCATCATCCTACCGGGAGGAAATTAGTCTACATATACGAAATGTCATCGTGTATGCGTTCAGGGAAATGTCTTATCCCGTGGATGCCTTTTAATCATACTTGCCATGTAACACCCCGGCCCAAACCTTGGGTCGGGAGCGGTCACTCATGATAGCTCTCCAGGCTGTGTACATGGCCCACAGATCAACACGGGTCCTTTCCAGCGCATTTTGTCCTCACTCATGCACATCCCGGGAACCTTCCCAGGAGGTCACCCATCCTAAGACTACTCTCAGTCAAGCACGCTTAACTTTTGAGTTCTTTTGCATGGACAACCAGAAAAGAAAGTGCACTTTATTGATATGAGTAGTACTTTCTATCCCTTTAAGCACTAGTCATTTAAGCTTATCAATGAACCTCTTCAACTAACGTGGGGTGTTACAGTCACCCCCACTTGAAGAACGCAACGTCCTCGTTGCGTCTGGGAGCATAACCGCTAACCCAGAATCCTCCCCCGCTAGGTGGGTGATCACAATGGAGCGTATAACAACTGCCTCCATTTTGGGTGGGCTCGTTTCCGTGAACTCTTGGAAGCGAGGTTTTACCCCGATGAGTTGAGACAACAAAAGTTGAAAGAGTTTATGGATTTCAAGCAAGAAAAACTATCAGTTCAGGAGTTTACTACCCGGTTCAATGAGTTGGCTCATTATGCCACTCGACTTATTAGGGTAGAGGAAGACAAAGCCTTCTTTTATTTGGGAAAGCTTTCTCCCCAGATAAAGGGGAAGATCAGTAGAGGTTCCACTTCTTTTGTCTCGATCTATAATGATGCCATTTGGGCGGAGAGTTCTATCCGGGAGATTGCCGAGGAAGCTCGTGCTTCTTATATTGCTCCTAATTGCCTTTGGCAAGAGACCTTTATATCCTTCTTCCCGACCTTCCTTTTCTCCCTCTTTTCCAAACAAGAGGAGAAACTTTCAGGGTGGACAAGCTAATCAGAGAAACCGTCCCTTTATTCCGAGCAACAACAACGATCTTAAGGATCGTACCTGCTTTCGGTGCAAGAAGCCTATTCACCCGGGTGTTGGTTGCTTCAACAAGCCACTAGTATGTTTTAATTGTCAAAAACCGGGGCACCGGTTTAATGAATGTCCCGAGAGGAAGAAGACGGTTTCTACACCGGTTATTTCTGGGCGACCTAAGGGTCGGATTTTTATTATGAACCGAGCTGAGGCTGATGCTCAGCCAGACATCGTGACGGGTATGTTTTCCATTTATGAGTTTCCGTGTTTAATATTGTTTGATACGGGAGCTTCCTTATCTTTTATTTCCATGAGACTATCCGATAAGTTACCGCTCAAAGCTTCAGTCGGAGAAACTACTCCTATTTCGTTACCGTCCGGAGATGTATTTTCATGTTCTTATATTCATTCCGACATTCCAATATCCATAAATGGATCTATATTTCCGGCTAATCTTCTACGGTTTCCTCTGGAAGAGTTTGATATTATTCTGGGCATGGATTGGTTATCTACTTATTATGCTCGATTTGAATGCCGTGACCAGAAGATTATTCTTAAAAGTCCTTTGGGTGCTCGTGTTTCTTATCAAGGAGTTAGAAAACAAGCTAGTGTGAAGTTAATCTCAGCTATGAAAATGTTGAATGTTTTGAAGAAGGGTCATCAAGCATTTCTATGTGTAGTGACTACTTCTGATTCTTCTCTTCCTTCTTTGAAGGATGTTCCTATTGTTCGAGAATTTCCCGATGTATTTCCCGATGAATTACCCGGGATTGCTCCTGAAAGGGATGTTGAATTTTCCATTGATCTAGTTCCTGGAACTGGACCAATTGCCAAAGCTCCTTATCGTATGGCTCCTTCCGAATTGAAGGAGTTGAGAATTCAACTTGATGATTTAATTGAGAAAGGCTTTATTAGGCCTAGTGCTTCTCCTTGGGGTGCTCCGGTGCTCTTTGTCAAAAAGAAAGACGGTTCTATGCGGATGTGCATCGATTATCGTGAGTTGAACCGTGTCACAATCAAAAACAAATATCCTCTTCCTCGTATCAATGATCTTTTTGACCACTTACGGGGTGCTTCTACTTTCTCTAAAATTGATCTTAGATCGGGTTATCATCAGATTCCCGTTCGGGAAGCAGATATTCCGAAGACTGCTTTCAGCTCGAGGTATGGTCATTTCGAATTCAATGTGATGCCATTCGGTTTGACTAACGCCCCAGCTATATTCATGGATCAGATGAATCGTACCTTCCGGGAGTATCTTGATAAATGTGTGGTGGTATTTATTGATGACATTCTGATCGTTTCAAAATCTAAGGAAGAACATGCTGATCACCTTCGAACCATTTTGGGTGTTCTTCGACGCCAAAAGTGGTATGCTAAGTTCTCCAAATGTGAATTCTGGTTGCCCGAGGTATCTTTCCTTGGTCATGTCATTTCAAAAGACGGTGTTATGGTCGATCCAGCAAAAATTGAGGCCGTTGTGGATTGGAAAAGTCCGAAAAATGTGTCCGAGATTCGGAGTTTCCTTGGTTTAGCGGGTTATTATCGTCGGTTTGTGAAAGATTTCTCCAAATTAGCAAGACCGATGACTCAATTGCTAAAGAAGGAAGCAAAGTATATTTGGACCGATGAATGTGAAATTGCCTTCTTAGAATTGAAGAAGAGATTGACTACCGCACCGATTTTAACTTTACCAGATGATGAAGCGGATTATGATGTATATTGTGATGCTTCAAAGCATGGTTTGGGATGTGTCTTGATGCAGACTAGAAAAGTCATTGCTTATGCTTCTCGACAACTCAGGGTTCATGAAGTGAATTACCCGACTCATGATCTTGAGTTAGCAGCTGTGGTACATGCTTTGAAAACTTGGAGACACTATCTTATCGGAGTTCATTGTCGAATATACACCGATCATAAGAGCTTGAGGTGCATTTTTACTCAGAAAGAGTTGAACATGAGGCAGAGAAGATGGTTAGAGTTGGTGAATGATTATGATGCTGAGTTGATTTATCACGAGGGCAAAGCAAATGTTGTGGCAGATGCTTTGAGTAGGAAGACTAGTCATTCATTAAATGCTCTAGGTACTTTACCCGATGAACTAGTAACCGAATTTCAGAAGCTTCAGATACAGTTCGTTGGGAAAGGGTTTGATTATCTTGGTGCTTTGACTGCGGAACCTGATTTTTATCGAGAGATTCTTACTTGTTTACCGGAGGATGCTACTTTTATCGCCATACGAGCAAAAATATTACTTGGGCAAGCTAAGGATTGTGTGGTGGATAATGATGGCTACCTTCGTTACCATGGTAGAATGTTTGTTCCGAGAAGTGCCGAGTTGAGAAAGAGAATACTTGATTAAGCTCACCTTTCTCCTTATTCTATTCATCCTGGCGGTGACAAAATGTATAAAGATTTGAGACCACAATTTTGGTGGCCTAGGATGAAGATTGAAGTAAAGGAGTATGTTAGTAAATGT